>JAHBCN010001187.1:0-127633 GCA_019359885.1 Listronotus oregonensis
AACACTAATTTTCCTAATTTAAAAGCAACACCCTGTATATTAGAAAATTTTTTTGGATTCTTCAGAACATTCTAGATATATTTCATGTACAATGTCATATACCTATTTTTAACTGTTTCAAATATTGGGTCTTTTAGATGTATTGTCTTTGCATGCTTGCCCTTACTTGGGTTACTTTGCGAGCAAAACGTACTAGAGGCAGCCTTGGGAACCAGCGTGCAAAAAAAGCAAGAATGGGTGTATAACCTCTCCCTCTTTTTAATTTTTCGGCTGTATACACCCCCCCATTAATCAGCACGCGGAGCACGAAAATGTTATACAGAAATTCTTCTTACTTTCAAACCCCTTGTCCGCACAGCCAAGTGGCAAGGCTGCCTTTAGTAGGTATATACAAAAAGTAACCCTGCAAGCATGCAAAGGCAATAGATACAATAAACCGAAAACGCTTAATATTTACGAATCAGTTAAAGATAGATAAAGGACATTGTACATAAAATATGTCTAGAATGCTTAAAAAAAAAAAAAAATAAATAGGGGTGTGCATTTAAATTAAAAAAGGGATATTACCGTCACATGACACACTCTGTATAAACATTTTTAGTTGAATAAAATCGCAATTAAAAATACCAATTGACATGTCCACATTTTTCGAATACCCCCCCATTTATTTAATATTGAATTTATTTCATTTGGCTGATCCACACTGTATGTGCTGTTTCTAAAACCAAAAAATCTTTTCTTTTGCAAAATTTTTAGATAATTTTTATCCCCTAATTTTAATTTGGGATTTCGACAAAGGCCTTGCGATAAATTTTTTTTTAGTACCGGATGTTATAGCGTTGGGCTTCATCAAAAAGGGTTTAAATTTTTCGTATAATACAAATACCTAGTTATTACATGAAATTATAAAAATTTTTTTTTTTCGAATAGATAAATATTAAAAAAATAAGTAATAAAATTCTTGTGAATAAATAGTTTTATAATAAGTATTAAATTAAAAAAATAATTTTCTAGGAAAAAAAGGGCCAATATTTTGTCTACTCTAGATGTACCTACCTGAATGTATCAATAAAATGTGAGGCATGACTTATATTAAAGAACCTGTTAAATCCCAAATGAAAAGAAGTTCTCAGTATTGGTCACTTGAGCTATCTATCGTACTGGTTGTTTTTGAAGAAAACATATAAAATTACTTTGTTGGAGTCCCGAACCTTTTTTTTTAATTTTGTGCAAGGTAATTATTTTTTAAATTTTATATGTTAAAAGGATTTTAAACGCAAAATTCGAACCAAACTATTTCTGGTTATTAGTTACCATGAAATATTTAAAAATGTGCTTCTTGTCAAGTTTTTCATTTTCCACTCTTTGTTAAATTTAACCATTGTTAAGTCCATTCCTAACATTAAAACGCGATCATTACTGGCCCCGTTAATGAAAAAATAAATTGGGAAAAATTAAGTTTCCATGTAGTGTTGCCACACAAACCTAGTTATTTTCAAAAACACCCAGTTTTGCATGTATGGACGATTTTATTACCGGCCTTTGGAGTATTTTTACTAAAACTATGACGAAATTTCTTTAATGAATTAAAAGGAAATTAAAAACCTCATAACCCCTTCATTGTCTGTAAAAAAAGGGGGCGATACCTTTTTCAAAAGATTAAATGTAAAATAAAAATATTAAACAACTTATAAGAAAGTTATGTCATTTTTAAATATATTGTTCACTTCGCATCTATTTTCCAAACAAACCGATCGTATTTTTTGGCGGCAGTAAAAACATTATATCACATCATGAACTTTTTCGATTCACACAATTTTCTTTTTTTTTAAATGTAATTTAAAATTTTTCCAAATCACTACAACCTTCCCTTTGTCCCTTTTTTTTTTCAAGCCAGACAGATTTGCCTTTTTAAACTGCAGAGATACGGTCAACCCGCCCTTCTGTGCGACGTAGCGTAATTAAATGATTACTTGTTTTTTTATTGTTCTTTATTGAAGTTAGTTTTGGGCTTAAAATTTTCTTGTTTTGGTAATAAAATACACGTTTAATAATTAATTAAATTAAAAAAAAACGTTTTTGTCTTTAGAAAGGGACTTTTTGTTTTCGATTTTACGGGGTCATCAGAAATATGTAAAAAATTTTTTAGGGGTATTTTGTAGAGTCAAAAAAAATATATATATATATATATATATATATATATATATATATATATATATATATATATATATATATATATATATATTTTTAAAATTTCTAATGTGGATATATTTATATGTAGGTAGGTATATATATTTATTTGCTGTCCACGGATTCTGAAGTTAGGGCTTGAGCTAAAATCTGAAATTTGGCACAGTGGTAGTCTTTAACAGTGGCGAACCTAACGAAGCCCTTTTTTTTAATTGCCCCCGGGAAAAAATAGGAAAAAAAAAGTTTTTTTACCGTTAGCCGTATGGGGGTTTTAGGGGCAGGGGCTACTTAATATTGTCTCTCGCCTGACGGAGACAGGTTTTTTATCTAGTACATTATAAATTTGTTTACAATCCAAAGTTGAAAATAAATCTTTTTTGTCAATATTAGGAAATTCCACTAAGCCCTCATATCTTAAATAATACTGGAGAAAAAGAAACATAGTTGCGTTTTTGTACAGATTTTTACAAAAAGTTTGAAACACATTTAATATATGTGAATCCTTTATGTTTTTTTGTGTTAAATCAAAGTATTTTATTTAATTATTTCTAAAAAATATATGCTAGAACCTCTCTAAAATAAGCTTGTTTTGTAGACCCTCTTAAATAAGTGTATTTACATTAGTAACAGTTTTTTAAAGTTGGCGTGTAGAACTTTTTTTTTTTAAAATTTGTATGTATAATAGATGCTGCCTTAAAAGTCTCCCAGCCGATGAGAAGACAGACATATTAGGCAAACAAAGCTCAGACTAGGAGATGGTATTTCCAAAACCATTTTGTGGGATTTTTGGTATTTTTCATAGAACATCCATCAAAAACTGGATTGACCAAGAATAATGTAACCTGTTGTTGTTATAAACATTATGGCAATAGTAAGCGAAACAGTTCATAAAATGCCATATTTCGCTAAAGTTTACCTTAGACTTGCTTAACCACAACTGCAAAGCGGTGGGGATAGTGGTAGATATGTAGATCAAAATACAGCACAGGGAAGGAATAAGTATAGCAAAAGACAACCTAAAAAAATGGAGAATACTATACATACTTTATTTTGTAAGACAAAACCACTTAAAAAGACGGGCTTTAGCTCTTAAAAAGCATTGATGGATCACAAAAGTTTGTTATTGTTCCAGTGAAAGAGGAGCAATATGTCAAACCTCATTTAGAAACATTATAATTTAATCTAGCAAGAATTTCTTCATAAGAAAATAAAGAAACAACAAAAAAACTTTCATAATTACTAATAAAAGTGGCTCTCAGAGGTATGACCTAAAAAAGTTGAGCAACCCTGACAATATACTTGTGGGTTTTGCCATAGATTAACCGAAAACCCGCGAAACGTATACTATTTATTCGGTCAAGGTAGGTCAGAAAATAGGTGTACCCTTGCATAAATTCCCAAGAAGCTAAAAATTTACATGAACGTTAGGGATACCATTATTTTAAATTGTGAAAAGTCCCCATCGCCCCTTTTGGGAAAATTTTTTTATACAAGGTAAGTTCCAAAAAGGGTTTTTTAGATTTTTAGCGAAACGGTTATTTTATGATAAAAATAGTTAAAAAAATTTAGAATATGTAAATTCCACAAAAATTTCCCAGCAGTTGTTTACCTATAATTTACCATTTCAGATAAAGAAATAAAAAATTTATCAACTTTTTTCCCAATTGCATGTCCGCCTATATACATTTTGACTAAATATAAGTAAAACTATTAGCCGGGTATAATACATTAATATAAAATGATAATTTTGAGAATATGGACTGAAAAGAAACTCAGTCCCTCATTTAATGTGACCATGTGGCCTTAAACAACATCTATCTACGGCTTAATTCTTGTTAAACAGTCATGATTAGTCTTGGTTCATCACAATGCTAAAAGAAATTTACCACTAAATATATTTTAGTCAAGCAAGCTGACAATGACCTGATTACCACAAGAAAAATTAATCAATTCAATTCAACTGATGTAAATGTTGTTGTTGAAGATTTGATCTTTTAGTATTATTTTCCCCCTTAAAACCCCCAATTTAAAAAAAATCATTTATTTTTTAAAACCAAGGAAGGCTCAACAACCATCGCAAATATTTTTAAATTGGAGTTTATCGGCTTATTCTTAATGTAAAAATCAGATTTTATTTTGACATGCTATGACTGGCTGTGAAACAATCTCTGCAATGTTCCGGAGGGATTAAACAACAGCTTTAAAATTATTTGAAAAACAAGACTTAGTTACATCTGCTAAATTTTTTCGGACATATCAACTCTACTTCAGCAACTATAATTATCTACGAAAACGGTTTCTCCTTACAGTATATGAAGCTCCAAAATAGGTTACACGCATAGATAGGTTACGTTACTTATCTTTTGAAAAACTTACTCAAAATAAAACACGTGTGCAATTACCTTGTCTCTCTCCAGCCTCGGTTTTATTCCATTTTTATCGGGATATATTATCAGGTTAATGTTTGGCTTGGTAATCACCTGAACCCAGAAGAGTGGGGTTAAAAGCTAATTGATAATGTATTGGAACCAATCCACACTACTTCCACCTGAACCAGAGAAGCTCCTTAATACTATTTTTTGCAACTACAAGAAGGTGTGTAATTCGAAACGCGGCTGCAAAAAAGTTGATTTATTTTGTTCACCAGCATACAGCAGTTGTCAAAGCCAGTCGTGTTCATATGTTGATTCTAGAAGAGAAGAAAATCCTTACATCAACGAAGAAACAACTGATGTATCGCCGTTAAAAGAATTAACATTAAGTCAGGAAGAAGAAGAAAGATAGGAAGAAGATGGAAAGAGAGAAGAAGAAAAAGAAGAAGAACATAAAGAAGAAGAAGATATTAAAAAAGATCATTTATTCTACTAAACACAAGACAAATCTAATTTTTAAAAACTGAATAGAGCAATGCAGAAAATTTGAGATACGAGTTAAGTTTAAATTTTTATTATTTGTTTGTAAGATATTCATGGTAGATTACAGGTTAGACAGACCTACTTTATTTAAATTTTCTTATTCCTTGATTTCTGTAACGTCAGCTTCGATCCACTCCTCCCCTAAAACTGCAAAATTCATAAAATCAAAAGTGATGTAGCTGGACTGAAAAAAGAATTTAAATTACAAAGCATTTTACGAACAGGCGTTTATCAATTTTAATTATTTATTTCCCTTTACAAACCTGCAGATTTATTTACGCCAACAGGGTATTCCTTTGAATGAAATTTAAAATAAAATCACTTTACACCGTTCGCAATTTATTTCAAAGTTGAAACTAATCTGACCCAGCAGTGCATTAACTTTTACTGACAAAGCAAAATGAGAAGTTTTAGGGGTTTATTTTCAAAGGCAACGATGGCCATTTAATAAAGTTTTATGAGTTTAAATTGTTGCTGGGGGATTAAACAAACCCCTGGAAAAAAAAATCATCCCCCCTTAAAATTTTTTGGAAGTAAATAGTATAATGGTAAATAAGTTTTGAAAAACTTTTTTTATACGATTATGATGGCAAATGTTACATGAATGCATAAGAAGTCTATTTTAAACATTTATCACATTATAGTTTTTCTACTTCATACTACACTATGTTTAGACTCGATTGAGGCTAACTTGATGCGTCTCGGGGGTACATGATGTTTTTCAGATTTTAACAATTTCAGCACACCTTTGTATATTGGTCGTTAGTAAAGATAGAAAAAAATGGTAAATAGAATATTTTTATAGAATTTCACGTAGATTCCAGGTGCATAACTGATTATTTTTATCGGTTACGGTTTTAAAAATATAACCCAAAGTTGCCTTTGCAACCTGTATTATATTTGGCTATTTGTTTCCTCATTAAATAACCCATTTATTAATACCTTACACCTTATTATTTATTTTCAAAAAAATTGATTATTTGTAAGACATTTAAGGAAAACCTTATAAGATTTAAATGTTGATAAAAAAAATTTGACAATTCTAACTACCCTTTGAAATTTATGACCTAATTTGACATTAACGTTTTAGTTTTGAGTCGGTCATCCTTTTTAAGATATGAAATAAACTAAAAATGTAAATTAAACAGAATAAAAACCCACCTTTTTTTAAAAATTTTAGGGGTTTTTTACCACCCCTAATAGGATTATATATATATATATATATATATATATATATATATATATATATAAAATATATATATATATATATATATATATATATATTTTTTTTTTTCATATATATAATAAATCGGAAGTAATTCCCTTGTAAAAAATTACTGTAATAAGTATGTAAGTGCCTATTTTATGAAAAAATGGTATTAACTATGTTTAAGCGAAATAATCAATATGGAAAACCAACCACTTTTCAGTATTCAACTGAATTATTTATTTTCCAAAACAGATCATAGGCTTATTTTATTTGTTTTAATATTTCGGGGCCTTTAAATCCTTGACCAAGTTTCCATCGGTCGAATAGAGTTTGATTTACTTTTTGTTTCCTAGGAACATCGACCTCTTCCGTCGCAAACCAACGTTTTAATCAATATTTATACGTGATCATTATGTTTTCGTGTTTAACTACTTAAAATCTTACGGTTTTATTACATGTTTCAATAGCCCTTTTATTTTTTTAATGTCATAAAATCTGGTTAATAGCGTCATTAACTACTAAGTTTTTGCTAATATTTTTAAAAATGGTTTATTTAATAAGAGCTACTAAATTATAGTTTTTTTCTAATTTTCCTAAAAACGTGCTAACTGATTTTTATTCGATATACAGGGTGTCCCACGACGAACCGACGCGGTCGATTTCTCAAAAACTTAGAGACGGAAAATTTTGAAATTTTGGTAGTTTACTAATATCGATGAGAGCAACTCGTCTAAAATATTTTCAAGATGGTGACACCTCCGGTTTTACCGGAAGTCGATGCTAACTTCCTTATTTTTAATAGAACACCCTATATATTATTGCATTTTTGGATTCCCCAGAAAATTCTAGATATATTTTGTGTATAATACGCTATATACCTAAGTCTAACCGTTTTAGACATATCTTGAATTTTATGTCAAAAATTACGTTTGCAGACCCAAAAAGTAAGGAGAATTTTTTTCTATACGGCATACTCTATTATTTAATTTAAGTTGAATTCCTTGTGACAAGAGGCCCAATATTATTGGATATTTTGGGTGTAAATTAATACAGGGTGACTAAAAATTAAGTACAAAAATTAACTGATATAAAACGTAAAAAGTCAATTTTTTCAAATGGAAACCCCCTACTTTTATATTTTTATCGTATTTAGCATTAAAAAATAAGGTAACTTTGTATAAAGTAGTCTGTTCCGAAAATGTATAGTTTTCGAAATAATTGACCATTTAACATTTTGTATTGTAAAAGTGCTATACGGCTCTTCAATTTTGTTATTAGTGGGCCATGACGGCGGGACGTGGCGAAAGAAAGACAATCGGAGGTAGAAACGTCACTATTTAGATTTGACAATTGGTTGTTATTAGATATCAATTATGCCGGGCCGTTTAAACTACACGAACGAAGATTATTTAAATTTGTTTATTATCTACGGTGAATGTAATGAATTGAGCCTATAGTAGGTCGTTATTACTAGAAATAATACTGATAAATTTTAAGAAAATCAGTTACAGGGTATTTACACTATTAGCATTTGTGCGCAAAAATATTACATGAATTCTAACTATAATTTTACTAAAATGTATTATAAGTGTTAAACAAAAAAAATGTTTTATTAACAAAAATCCCATAAAAATGTTTATTAAAATTTGCTAATAAACTTCAACATAATTTTTGTATGTGTAAGACGGCTGCAAAAAATAAAAAAAAAATAAGATTTTATTAACAAACAAATTTAAATAATCTTCGTGCGTGTAGTTTAAACGACCAGGCATAATTCATATCTAATAACAACTAATTGTCAAATCTAAATAGTGACGTTTCTACGTCCGATTGTCTTTTTTTCGCCGCGTCCCGCCGCGCCGTCTTGGCCCACTAATAAAAAATTAAAGAGCCGTATAGCACTTTTACAATACAAAATGTTAAATTGTCAATTATTTCGAAAACTATACATTTTTGAAATAGACTACTTAATACAAAGTTACCTTATTTTTTAATGCTTAATATGATAAATATATAAAAGTACGTTTACGTTTTTTATCAGTTAATTTTTGTACTTAATTTTTAGTCACCCTGTATTAATTTACACCCAAAATATCCACTCAATATACAAAATTGGGCTTCTTTTCACAAGGAATTTAACTCAAATTAAATAATAGAGTATGCCGTATAAGAAAAAATTCTTCTTATTTTGGGGTCTGCAAACGTCATTTTTGACATAAAATTCAAGATATGTCGAAAACGGTTAGACTTAGGTATAGCATATTATACAAAAAATATATCTAGAATTTTCTGGAGAATCCAAAAATGCAATAATATATAGGGTGTTCCATTAAAAATAAGGAAGTTAGCATCGACTTCCGGTACAACCGGAAGTGCCACCATCTTAAAAATATTTTAGACAAGTTGCTCTCATTGGTATTAGTAAATTACCAAATTTTAAAAATTTTTCGTCTTTAAGTTTCTGAGAAATCGACCGCTTCGGTTCGTCGTGGGACACCCTGTACATATAGTGAGACACCACAAAAACGTTTTTTGGTGGTACAGTGATTAGTAATAAATATAGTATATATATATATATATATATTATATATATATATATATATATATATATATATATATATATAATATTATATATATATATATTTTTTTTTTTTATATATTTTTATTATATAATATATTAATAATATTATATATTTTATGTAATATTTGGTTTTATATATATATATAATAATATATATATATATATATATATATATATATATATATATATATATATATATATATATATATATATATATATATATATGTGTGTTGTGTGTGTGTAACATAAATATGGAACGCTCGAAATACCTCCCACACCCTTTATCCAATTTTTATGAAACTATGTATAGGTTCAAAATTACGCCGGATCGAATGGTGAGCTCCGCGTCGTTGCCAAGTTTACCGTTTTTTTTTAAATTGAATGGAACTTCGTTTTTTTTTTAAACGAAACATCCTGTATTTGATTCAGTTTTTGAGTTCTGCTTAAAATTGTGTATATTTTTTGTATAAGGTATTTTTTTCTAACGATAAGAGTTTCTGAAAGAATTAAGATTAAAGTAATACTTAATGTATTTTACCTACAAATACAAAAATAAACAATACAGGGGCAATAACTTAACAACAATAAACAAAACAAAATTAAATCAGATGCTTAAAATGTTGCCCATTTACTTCCTGGCAATAAGCTAAGTTGCGTAAAAGCATGTAAAACATTTAGAAGGCTGTCAGTTTCCTCAATTCTCCTACATTCTGCTGCTATCCTTAACTTTAAATCATCAATGTCAGTGGGCTTGGTTTTAAAAACGACATTTTTTAGGTGGCCGACAAGAAATAATCGAGGAGTGACAAATCCGGAGACCGAGCTGGCCACTCGATTGTGCCCCTACGTCCAATCTATCTTCCAAAAAAAAAACATTATTTAGATATTGCCGAACATTACGGGTATAGTGAAGTGGGGCTCTATCCTGCTGAAACCATATTTCGTAACTTGGTGCTTGATTATTGCTTAAAATATCATTTTAAAATAATCAAAAAAAAGTAAAGTATTACTTTTTTTACTAATGGGTAAGTTTGTCGGACGAGCCGTAGGCGAGTGTAGTAGTAAAAAAATTAAATTAACACAACTTACGATTATTTGGAAATAGTTGCACAAGAGCCGGAACAATTTCATTTCTTGAAAGCTACAGGTATCTTTGCCCATTAAACGTCTCTTCCATGAAGAATGGGCCAAATATTATACCAGCCCAAACATTTACTTTTCGAGGGAACTGGGTGTGATTTTGGCGTTTCCAGTGAGGGTTTTCCCTGGCCCAATAACGACAATTATGTCTATTAACAGTTCCGTTTAAAGAAAAGGTTGATTCGTCAAAAAACTATCTGGGGGACAAAATCTGGATTGGCGTTGCAGCGCTGCATCATAATTTCACAAAATTGCAAGCGTCTGTCATAGTCGTCTTCTGAGAGCTCTTGTACCAGTCTTATTTTGTAGGGATAAAACTTTTCGTTTTTTAGCAGGCGATCTACTGACAAAGGGAAATGTGATTTTCTTCTCCCAGTATTCTGGTAGAAAGGTGGGGATTTTCCTCTAAACTCAACAAAACGTTCAGAGCCTTATCACCATCTGTTGAACTTTTAGGTCGGCCAGACTGTGCAGCATCTTTTACCTGTCCAGATTCACGAAATTTTTTAAAAACTTTGCTTACAGTAGATCTTGTTAACGGATTTCTGTCAGGATATTTGTCATTAAAAATATTACAAATTTCTTGTTGTGTTCTCATTCTGTCCCCATAATCCAGTATCATTAAAATTTCGATTCTTTGGGTTTCAGTTAAATGATCCATTTTGTGTAAATAATTTGTGTAAAAATATTGACAATGTCAGATATTCCAGGTAAGCTTACATGTGCAGGTATTTGTAGGTAAAACACATTAAGTATTACTTTAATCTTAATTCTTTCAGAAACTGTTATCGTTATAAAAAAATACCTTTTTACAAAAAGTATACACAATTTTAAGCAGAACTCAAAAACTTAATCAAATACAGGGTGTTCTGTTTAAAAAAACGAAGTTTCATTCGATTTCAGAAAAACAGTAAACTTGGCAACGACGCAGAGCTCACCATCATCCTATTGAACCTATGAGTACAAGAATAAGAGGTATTTCGAGCTTCCATATTTATGTTACACTTTGTATATATATATATATATATATATATATATATATTATATATATATATATATATATATATATATATATAATATATATATATATATAATATAATATATAAATATATAATATATTATATATTTAATTAACAAATGTTAAATAGGAAACATCGTTTTTAGTTATATTTTATTAATATCGAATTTACAGCGTATTCATGTGAAATTTCCTTTATCTTTCTGTTCCAAATTACAGATATAGGCGAGGTAAAGGGCCACTTCAAATAAACTTTTTCACTGACAAAGTATTAACCTGGTCAAGCGAATTTAGGAATTTTATCGCTTCAGTTTGAAACTTTAAAAGACGTAATGCCTGGCCGGGCCACCAGCGATGCTTTAGGTTAAAATTGATAAAGTTATGATTGTTAAAGTATTTTAGTTGTTGAGAATATTACAAAGAAAGTTATTATAATAATGGAAAACTTTTAAGTCTAAACCATATGTAGTATTGTCTATAAATAAAAAAAGTGTAGAAATAGTAAGAATACATTTTGTTTACTAATTTAAAAAATTAAAAATATTTACCTATTTCCAGGGCCGGATTTAATTTTAACGCCGCCCCTGGGCACCGAAGAAAATGCCGCCCTATCACTAAAATTTTACATAAAATTATAGTTTTATATAGAATTTTTAAAGTAAAACTTCTTTATCGATGTATATGGGAAATTTTATAGTAATGTTAAAAAAAATCGTCACACTTTTCCTGTTATGCTGACCGTCACGGCTGCCATAGGCAAGTAGAGGTGAGCGCCCTCGATGTCGCTGTGAATGTTTTAGTCCCTTAGACTCGTACCTCAATTAAGCCTACTTAACTACCCTTTACCCATTTGTGTCAAAAAGAGCTTTACCAAATTTAGATTTTCTATAATATTTGAAATGATTTCGACCGGTTGATTTTAAAAAATTACACAAATTAAATTTTCAAAAATATGTTTTTTAAAAATAACGGCTGTACCGACCGATCCTAAAAACTAATCAGCTCCCCCAAGACTGGCCAAAAATTATTATATCGATATTTTTGGGTTTTTTTCTTATATTTGTACCACTTCACATCTTTCAAAAATCACGAGCAAAATTTAGGAGGCTTTCTCGTATCACTAGAAAAATTTTCGTTAAATTTATTTGTAGATTTGAAATTAGCGGAAAGTTGCTGGAATGGCCTGTTGCGTAAACCGTTTTACCCATTTTTTGATTTGCTTAAACCGTACTGATTTATGTTGAATATAAAGTTAAATAAAATTTTAATTGTCTCTTTTTGAAACACAGCATAATTTTTAACCTGATTGTTTTTCAGTATTATTATTATTTTCATTAGTTTTTGGACTAAGTGATGTTTTTTCCTCTTTAAAATATTTTCATGAAACTATCTTGTATAAAAAATGATTTTTTTATTAATTTAGGGTACAAATTTAGTACACTAGCTACTTTTGGGTGCTAGAATTAAGCATATCTAGTATACTATCTACTTATGGGTGCTAACATTATACGTAGTAATCTAACCACTTAGTAAGTAGAATAAAATGGTTACAGTGATACCAACTTCAATTTACAAAGAAATTATTCTAAAGTTGGAAGGGTTTCTATAGCGTATGGTTACCTTCTCTCAGGGGTTATTAATTTATTTTGGGCGACTTCCTGTTTAGTCAAAGTTATTGTTACACTGAAGGTTTTAAATCAGGATAATGATCGAATCTATTAAAAACGTTAAAAATTCTGAAGCCATTTGAATAATAATAATAATAATAATAATAACATTCATGTTACAACCACAATAAAGGTTTATCTATAATTACATATTGGAAACTAAAATTTATATTAAGTAAAATATGTATAATAAAACATAAATCACACAAGAAACTAAAAACTATTAAAGTAAAAAATTATAATAAAAAAAATCACCACAAGAAACTACATAGTTACTAAAAGTTTATAAAACCGTAAGAGTGAAGACTATTAGCAGGACCGCTTTATTGACCTTAAATTTTAACGCAATCTTGATTTTTCGGGCAGATGATTAAAAATATTGACCATAGTAGTTTAGTGGTTGATTCTCACCTGTAAAGTATTGTAAATTTTCCCCTTGTATTATGAGAATGTATATTAAAACGTGTAAGTATTCATTTAAATTTGATTAACATTAGTATAGAATACATACAGATAAACTAATAAAAGAAATTATTTTTGTTTATATATCTTACTCTCTCGAAAATTTGGCACCTAACAAACTATTTTAAAACACTGGGGTTATGTAAACACAAAAACGGTTAAAATATGAAGCCATGAATAAAGTATTTTGCAAATGTGGTTTAAAAAAGGTTTTAATACTGGAAAAACATATAGAATATTTTTTTAAATTACTTTAAGTTACTTCCGGTTAAACCGGATGTCGTAAAAATAAGCTTTTAGGTCCTACAAGAGGGTAAGGGTACTCTGATATAAAAAACCCTCACAATATTAAAGTAGGTAGTATTTTTGGAAGTGAGAAAGTGATTAGCTGTTACATGTTTGATGGATCACCCGGTATATTGCTGTGCATATTCATTTTTTACAAAATATTTTGGCTACTGGCCAGTCATGCAACAAGACATCGCTTCGGTCCAGGTCCCAGGGTATAGATATGTATATTAGTTTCTAGTATTTTTAAGAATTTTAGCTATCATGTCTGTAATACTCTGGAGGCATAATTCGCCTTCAAAAGGAGGTATTAGAAAAAAAGGAAATCCAGCTTCACTGTCAACGTATCAAGCGGCCGATCCTCAGTGCTTCTGTGTTTATACTTCCTCGCCTCGGTAAAACCTGATGTTGATCTGCTAAATGCGATTTTCAGTATGGCGTCGAAAGTAGGATTTTTGAATCTTACTTTAAGACAATAATATTTGTCTTATAAATAGACGCTTGGTTTCTCTGTTGTTCATTGCAGGCGAAATGCGTCTAGGGTCAGAGTGTCACAGTGTTGATTTTTAGCACCTGTACCATGATTTAAATTTAAAAAAGTATATATTTTTTTATTAATAATGATATAAAAAATAATAATAAAGTTTATAAATGTGACGCCTTACTTGTTTCAATGCGCTACATCTAAAAGCAAATACTTGATAGCAACAATTTAAATAGGTCGGCTTTATGTATAAATACTCAAAAATCACCATTTCTAAATGTTTATATTTTTCGTTAAAATTTGGTATTCGGCATGCACATCTGATAATCAGAAAACTTTTTTAAGTATCTCATTAACGAAATAAAACCCTATTTGATTTAGATATTTTTGATCACCCTCTGTATCAAAATTAAGAAATATGCGTATTAGAACCAAAGACTTATGCATAATATAAGACGTTTTGAGATTCCCTTTAACAAAATGGCCATATTTTTAAAACAATAAGGTGCTGCGTTTCTCGAGTAGGCATACATTTAAAGCCCCTTATCTTTTTTATTTGTGAATGTAAAAAATAAATAAAAATATCAGTTGGGTTAATCCAGCAGTT
Organism: Listronotus oregonensis; assembly: GCA_019359885.1. NCBI lineage: Eukaryota > Metazoa > Arthropoda > Insecta > Coleoptera > Curculionidae > Listronotus > Listronotus oregonensis. Next base: position 14,563 of record JAHBCN010001187.1, read on the forward strand.
TCCGAATATACAATCAGATTTTTTTTAATCCCATAAGATATACGGAATGAGACAAAACGTATGATTTTTTAAAAGGTACACTTTTTATAATATATCATCATTAGAAAGAGCTTTTAAAGAGCTTAAAAAAACATATTAATATGTATGTTTTTTATAGTTTAGAAAATATGGCCATCTTACTTTGCAAAATAAATTTTATTTTCAGTTATATTTACAGCAGTAAGCTTACTTACTGGTTACAGCTACTGTACTGCTGTAGATATACCTAATAGAAATTAAAAACTTTACTTCAGATTTGGATGGCCATATTTTTAAAACTTACAAACCTAGATATATCAAATGTATTTTTTAAAGCTTTTTGAAAGACCTTTTTAATGGATATTGTGTACAGGTGTTTCATTCAAAAAATATAATATATACTTTTTGTCATACCTTGTATATCTTAAGAGATAATAAAAATCTGATTACAAATTCGCAAATGACAGAATTAAGCCAATAAACTGATTTTTTTTTTATTTTGTGCGTCAGAAAATAAAAAAGTTAAAAGAGATGTAAATTTTTAATTTTACACCCAGTACTTCTTATAAATCACCCTTATGGTGGGCGTTGAGTTTATAGAAAATATTTACCAAATTATTATTATTCACAAATTTACATTATAAATGCAAAACTCAGTGCAACCTTAAATAAAATAACGAATATAAAAGTTTTGATTTTAAATGGATATAAATCCATTGTAGAAACGTTTTTAGATTTGTAAAATATCATGTCTGCACGAACGTGTTTAGAATCCTGTTTATTTTTTATTTTATGAGATTTACAAAGTAACAAGTATTCGTGACTGTCAAACAAAACGATTTATATTTTTTATATTGTTAGTTTACAACAGGATTTGCTTTTTTAAAAAAGAAACTATAGTCCAGGAGGCCACCGCAAAAAACCAAGCCTATAAGAGAACCGCATAAAACATTTTTTTTATATTACTATGAACAATAGTCAATCTAAAACTGCACTGCTGCCTCAGCTCAGCGAGTTAAAATTGCATTTTTTTTAATCTTAAAAAAATCGTGAAAAATCATTTTTTTAAATATAACTCGAAAACTATTAATTTTGAGAAAAAAAAGTATAAAATCAAATTGTTGGTCTAATAAAACTTCGTCAGATTTGTCACATAAATTTTTTTGTAGTTCATAAATAAATAATATTATTATTTGAATCGATAATAAAAATATTTGAGAAATGTTAAGCTTCCTGCCGGGTATTTAACACCCAGATAGAGGGGGCACTTATTATTTTTTTTTCAATTAAATAAAATTTAACTTAGTTAAAGTTTCAAGTGAATAGGTATGGGTACAAAAAAAAAATAAGTAAAATATCCGTGCGACTAGGTTATCCCCCATTGCCTCGAGACATGTGCATTAGTTCGTTTCATTCAAAAATTAGAACATTTTGAATTAATTTTTAAATGGATCGGAGCTGGTATACTTACTTGTACCAATAAAATATTGTTATTAGCGAAGTTTTTTATGACCAAAATCACTTTTTTGATTTATTACAAAAACTTGTTGTGTTCATAATACCACTAGTTGTCTTATAAGTCTCAAAACGCCCCTTAAATACTAGAAAAATAGTTATATAGAAACTTAATAACTAAACGGTTGTAAATAAATATTTTTATTCAGTGTCAACAGTGGACCTTTATAGGATGTAAAATGGTCTACGTTAAATAGATTCATTTTGTGCTTTCCTGTACTGCGAACTAATATTAATTTTATAATTTTACATTAAATAAATTTTACCCAGAATTAATTAAAGTATTTATTAAACCAGAAATACTAAACAATTATATAGCAATGCTTGTTTTAACATAATTCGTTAAATATTGTATTGTAAGTATTGATGAAGTTCCGATTGCAAGTAAACATTGAGTTACGAATGAAAAGAGCCAGTGTTTGCGTATGATCAAAAGAATCAACAAAACGGAAAATAAACCGAATCGACATAATAACGAATAGTATGCATTTAAATTCTTTTAAATATAAATTGCTTTCAATGCATAGGAGCGATTGATTTATGCTAGTCCCTAGTCTTTGATGACTGCCTAAAAAATATCGGCGAAACATATTTTATCCAGGATGTTCAAGAAATCTTTAAGTTAGTAAAGTTTCCTGTCTAATGTTTTTCATATTATTAACATTGACTTAAACCTAATGTTTTATAGTTTTTTTATTACAGCGGGTAATTCTTACCCTTTAAAACCTTTTAAAATGAAGAGAAGATGAGCCTTACTCATAGATAACCTAGCTTTAGATATATAATGGCTAATCGCATTTATGGCAAGTTTATGCTAGCGCGCACTAAACAAACGATAGTGTCATTTAGCATGCATATTTAAAAAGCAGGACCAGTGCCGGACTTAGAATCAATTAAACGCGTATCTGTCGACATTACACGGTTTTATGTCAGTTCAAAAACGACGAAGTTTAAACGCTTTCTGTATATTTAAAGGGTTTTGCTTTGGTTGGGTATTAGTAAAGGGATCGTGTAATACACTGTCACCTGTCGTGTATTTGACTGGACTTGCATATGGCCCTACAATATACGGTTTTTTGCGAGATTGAGACAATCTTATAGACAGAAGGGTAAAAAAAATGTTGGTACAAAAAACGTTAACTCTTTTCCTGCTTAGACTTATGTTTTCGATAGCAACAAAAGGATAATAAACATCTTAAATGTATTTATAGAAAACGAGCATATATTTACTAGAGGCAGCCTTGCCATTTGGCAGTGCGAGAGAGAAAAAAGAATCATAGTATAACCTTTCTTCGTGACTCCAACGTGCCGATTGATCGACGCGAAAAGGCCGACCAATAAGCACGCAGAGCGGGGTATATATTCCTTTCACCGACCAATGAGCAGGTTGGAGGGAGAGAAAAGTTATACCGCTATTCTTTCTTTCTTGCAAAAATTGTTGCTTTTCAAGCGGCAAGGGTACGTGCCTCTAGCAGGTATATGCTCCAAGGGAATACGTTTAATCTTGTAACCATGGTTACTGACTTTTTAGATTAATGCAATACATTTTTTGTTCAGATTTTTTCAATCCGAAATATACAATTACGAGTATAGTGATTTTTTTTCAAATATGATTGTGTTACAAAAATACGCATTGATGAAACAAAAAGTTAGCATTCTCAATTTTTTATTATTACAAACTATAACGCATCAGTTGTGAACCAGTATCAAAATTCGTGGCTTTCCATAGCTGTAACATTTAGAAGAACAAAAGAAATTTAAGGAGCCGATAATGTTCATTTTCGTTTAAGAACAACACCTACTCAAACCACTGTGTTTCACTGGTTTAAAAAACCAGTAATATATATTTTGTATAAGTGTCATTCTCAAACGAAAATGAACATATTTTGTAAGTTCCGAATTATTATAAGTCTTTTAAGTTCTTGTATATGACAGAATAAACCTAGTGACTTATTAACACGTCCTATGTAAAGTTGTTTCTTGGAAGGATCTATGCGGAATATTAATAATTCTGACCTAAACAAGGAAATTAAAACTTAAGAGTTTATAGGAGTACATTTATTTAACATAAGTAATGGTTTTAAAACAATTTCTTTAGATAAGTTAATTTGGTCAATGAAATAACTAAAAACAATTCTGATATGTTTGACATGATACACAAAATAAAATATTACTCCAGATTTAATAAATACTACTACAAATTAAGAATACCAGTAAATAAGCTCCTAACTTTAGTTTTTTTAAATAAAATATACACAACTACCTTAGTCTAAATAAACACAAAAAAGTCAATAAAACAGTAAAACTTGTTTAGAATCTATAATTATATAGAAATTTTATTACAAATCACTAAATAAATCAGTCCAAAAACTAAAAAATCTCACAAATTCCAAACAAGGCAAAATACTAGCAAAACCGCGTCAAATTGACAAAGTACGGAACTGGCCGGCGACAAATGTGAAAATAAAATCGATCTGCTAACCGTTTTGCGCATGATTTAAGACCCTAAGTGATGACTACAGCCACGGCGCACGGACACATTTTTTCGCCCATAAAATCTAACTTTTGAACCGCGCATCCATTACCCTTTACCTATCCATAAGACGGTCAGTGGCCTTACTACAGATTTTCAGAAGAATCGATTTAGTTATAAGGGTTTTTACGGTATTAGGTACCCTATTTTTACCTTCTGTAACTGGACTAACGTTATTTAAATTAAAAATCCCTAGTTTCATTTTTAAAACCAAATCATCATTACTTTAACACTGATATTTCCATTTGTTAATATCGCCTTGGGCACAGTGGGAGATGAATATTTCCGGAAATAATATGGGTTTTCATGGTAACCAAAAAAAAAACGAGTCTCTAGCTTTAAAATGTAGATGTAAAATTTTCATACGTAATATGAAAATGTGGTATAATTTCTGTGTAACATAAGAGCCATGAGACAGGTATTTTTTATTTAATTTTCCATTTTACATAAAAAAAGATAAGCCTTACTTTTTTACAGTGGCAAAAAGGCAACGGAATTTTTTATTTAATCTTTTGATTTTGGACTGTTAATATTGCACACAGGGCTGGCCATAACCATCCAGCTCTCCGGGCGAGTCACTCATTTGGCACTTCTTATTACACAGGGTGTAACATACAGGGTGTTTTAGAATATGTGGGCAATCTCTTGGAATCTAATAGAACACCTAAAAATATTATAACAAGTTCCCATAAACTTTTTTCCTATGACCCTCTCCTACGGAGATACAGGAACATAACGGAAACCCCTGGAAATCGGTTTTGTTTAAATAACTTTTTAAATACTAGGAGTAATTTAATAGTTTTTTAATATGATGGTTACTAGATAGGTCTTCTTAAAATAAACCCATTTAATCATATTTGGCTTATTTAATTTTTTTACGATATACATACTGGGTGTTTTCTAATTGTACGTCAATATTTAGGAAAGCGATTTTTGGGTCCATTTTAAGAAGAAAACTTCATATGAATGTATGTCCTAAACGTTTTATCTTTTGAAATACAGTTTGGTTAAATTTTAAAAAATAAATCATTTATTAATAATATCTGTAATATCACTTTAGATATTTTAATAAAATTTGGCATAAATATACTATGTATCAAGAAGCATTTTTTAGTGTACCACATTTTTTCTTATTTCCACCAGTGGCGTTCGTACAGAATTTGACCTGCCTAGTTTGGCAAATAAAAAAAATGTGGTACACTAAAAAATGCTTCTTGATACATAGTACATGTATGCCAAATTTAATTAAAATATCTAACGTGGTATTACATAATTTAATTATTTATTTTTTAAAATTTTACATCCCTGTATCTCAAAAGTTGAACGTTTAGGACATATGTTTATATGAAGTTTTCTTCTTAAAATGGACCCAAAAATTGCCTTCTAAACTATTGACGTACAATTAGAAAACACCCTGTATAATGTAAAAAAATTACCACACAATATAATTTAATTTCTCGTAAACAGTTGATTTTATCGATGTAAATCAAGAATTCCTTTTTTTTAGTTTAAGGTCAAAGCTATCCAAAAATAAAATTGTTAAACCTTTATCATACAGGGTGTTAAAAAAATTGCTATTATTGTGTCAGAGCTAGTCCGTCCCTGACAAACTAAATAAGTTAAATATGATTTAATGGCTTTATTTTAAGAAGACCTATTTAGTAATCATCATATTAAAAAAATAATAAATTACGCCTGGTATTTTAAAAGTTATTTAAAAAAACGATTTCCAGGGTCGTCCTGTATCTCCGTTGGGTAGGCTCGTGGGAAAAAAGTTTATGGGAACTTGTCATAATATTTTTGGGTTTTCTTTTAGATTCCAAGAGATTGCCCACATATTCTGGGACACCCTGTATATGTTGAAAAAAAAATTAAACAGTATATTTTTTGGTAAATAATACGCTATTTTGCCTTACGAATAATTGTTTTTGAGTTACAAAGGGATTATTTTTTAAATTCGTTTTATTGTAATAACTTTTGAACGCGAAAATACAATCAACAATATTTAAGCCAGAGCTTAATTTGATGATACAATAAAAAATTACTTCTTGTTTACTCAGTGGCATGCGTAAGGATATTGCCGTAGGGTTTCAAAAATGTAGAACTCCACTGATAATTTTTTTGATCATTTCGTTAAATCTGTTTTTTATTTTAAATATAAATAGACCCCTTATGTTTTCTTTTTATCTCCCATCATTTTTCTCTCATTAAGCATTTAGTAAATATCAATGTTTCTATTGGGTACACAGAAAGATGAAAAAGTATAAGTAAATATGTAAAAAAATATAAACATTATCGGGTATGCTTTGACTCATTTTTAAAAGCTAGCCGAATGAGCATTAAAAAATATTCTTAGTCATTAGAAATTAAAAAAAAAATACTAATTAATTAACGATAATAAATGTTTCAAGGAAATAATAAGTGGATTAATAACTTACAAACTGAAAGAAATTACCAATTATGAATAGTTAATCTAACAAAATAAAATATTACAAGAGATGCTGAACCTGTGGTCCCCCAGCTACAATACATTTTCCAAAGCATTTTCTCATAAATTCTTTTACTCGTGCATAAATACCATGCATATCTAAAATTTGCCGCGACCACATTTTAACCCTTTAACGGAGAGTCTGCACGTCAGGAATTACATGTTTCTAAATAAATGGTCGTGGAGGGCCAAGAACCTGGCCTCCTTATTTCCCTGACTTTATTTATTTGGATTATTATTTGTGAGAACACTTAATCATAGTTTATTCTGGCAAAATTTCTGACGTGCAGACTCTTCGTCAAAGAGTTTAAATGGGATGTCGGAAAATTTGAGAGAAGCATTGCACGAGTAAGAGAATCTATGAGGAAATACATTACAGCTGGGCAACAACAATTTTAGCATTTTTAGCTTTGTAATATATTTTTTTGTTTAAATAACTATTGTTAATTAGTAATTACTTTAAGTTTGTATGTCAATAGTTCCTTTATTATTGTTATCTAATTAGTTGTATTTCAGTCCAAACGTCAGAGAATCTTTTTTACATGCCCATGTGACTAGTTTCTGAAGATGAGTCAAAACATAGCCGATAATGTTTGTGATATTTATATTTTTGTTTCGACATTTTCCTGTGTACGCAATGGAAAAATTGGTATTTACAAAACGCTTAATTACAATTTTTTTTATCACCCAGTAACTTTAAACCGAATAGTCGTGGAGCAAAACTACATAAGAAAACACCTTTTAGCAAAGAAACACATAGCTCCTATTTAAACATTGATTGGGTTTTGGGTAGTTATTAAGGACATGCCGACTATTTTCTGATCAAAATGATTTGTTTTTTCTTATGATATATTCAAACGAAATTAGACAGATTTTAGAAATGTATTTTGTTGGTCGACTTGCTTGGCATTAAGTCTGAAATTAATGTGTTATTCCATCATGAATATATTCTATTAAAACTATCACTGTATAATTTCTATGTAATTTTTGTGTTTTTTAGATCGACATGGTGATTTTTTTAAAGTGTTTGCTAGTTCGTACTTAAGGCCTTCGGCCAGAAAAATTGGATCCGATTTGGGGTTCGGGATAATGTTTTTTTTTAAAGACGGATGAGTTATCACAATTTTTAAAAACTATAGGGAAAAATCAAATCTAGGTTTCTGCTGAATAGTTTTTTAAATTTGGTTTTATTTTTAATATTTCCTTTGGTAAAAAGTCCCCAAAAAATTCGGTTATGTTTAGATACTATTTTCTTAACTCGACTTATATTTAAAAAATCCGTTACAGCAGACGCATAGATTTTTTTCCTTACCTTTAAAATGGTGTATAATTTATGTTATTTAAGTGAAAAATAGTTACCGAAAAAAAGGTTATTCCGTAGGCTTGCAATAGGATACAACATCGCATCGATACACCGAATTTGGAAGAACCTAAATAAAATATAATATTTTTAATGCGGCTATACGAAAATTGTGGTAGTGGGAGTTTGTTAGTCTCCGCCCACCGTCTCCGCCCCTTTTCGCCCGACCCTTAAGGTGTAGCATAAATGCACTCTTAAGTCATTTGTTTTTAAAAAAATCACGGTCTTAATTTACATAAAATACTTACGTACTACCTATTTATGTACTTTTTGAGATTTGTTTTCCTAATTTTGATGATAAAAATAACGCTCGTGGAAGAGATTTTGCAACATATATTTTAATATTTACTTCCAATCACAATTCCATCAGTACTTCAAAGAATTTAATTATTTTAATGAAAACAGGAATTTGTTTATTTCATGATTTCTGTTGAATAAATATGTTATCGGTTCCGCGTATAAAATTATTTACCTGAGGTCAAATTTGTATTTTAAAATTATGATGTTTACGTTCAGTTGGCAATTGAGTAATTTAACGAAATATGATACATATCATTTTTTCAGTTTTTATAATAATATATGATTTAGTTTTGGCTGGTGTGAAATAGTAAATTAACCAAAAATATGGCATAAAAAAAGTAAAATATACAGTGTGTCTACTTAAGTTGGCAACATATGGGAAACTTTTTTATTATTAATTTTACGAAAAAAGTTATTCTTTATAAAAAGTTCTGTATGCTCTAAAAACTAAAATACAATCATTAAATATTATTTTTTTCAATCCCATACGAGGTAAGTCAAAAAATACGAATTTTAGTCGTAATTTTTGTAGTAGTAGTGGAGTAAAGTACCTTTATATTTAACAATATCAAAAATTGTTATTATGAAAAGTTGTTCGGAATTAAAAATCACGTTTAAATATGCAGTTGCATTAATTTATAATATATTTTTTTATTTCTCAAAACACCTCTAGTCGAACAACGAAATTTTAATTGTAATTATTGTACCGGGTGTCCAAATAAGAAAGGACGCAGGCTGTATCTCAGAAAATGTTTACCGCACAGCGTTGGGGAAAAAATATTTTTAGTAAAAGTGGTCAAGAGAAATAGCTGGAAATTATTTTCAAGTTTCTGAAATGGCCGCTAGGGGGCGTAACTGCAATCTTTAATCTAAAAGAGTGATGTTTCTGTGAATTTTACTATATTAACCTAACAAATAAACACTTGATTTTTAAAGTCGAGCATAATTTGAACCTTTTTTGTTTGACAATTTTTGCTGTATCTCTAAAAATAAAGTGGTGGGGTATTCAAAGGTTTCCGTAAAACACACCCTATATCTTCGAAACGGCTGAGCCGATTTTAATAAGCTTAGGCTAGTTGACAAAAGCTTTTCTTGGGCTATAAATGTTATAATATTTGAAGTTTTGTTAGTTTTACATGTCCCCTCTAGAGGGCTTTTTTCGATATTCCGACAGAAATGGTTAATTTCCTCAAAAAAATAAATGCATTGGTATAGTTTTTTTTCATGAAAAAGTAGCTAAATAATGCCTAAACAAGCTCGCGAAAACCGTATCTCGATATCTTGTTCCTTACCTAAAATTTAGGCCCAAGAAAATTTTATACGTCAATATCTCAAAAAGTATAAAACCTACAAAAAATTTTATATGACATAAATTATGTATTTTTACAAAACCTTTAATTTAGGGTATAAAATATTTTCGTCTAAATGCAATACTTTACGAGTTATAATCAAAAAATCAAATTTTCAGGATTTTTTCAAGGTGTACCCCTAGAATTCGCTTTTTTGATTATAACTCGTAAAGTACTTCATTTGAATGAAAAGATTATTCAACTTAAATTAGAGGTTTTGTAATAATACACAATTTATGTTTTATAAAATTTCTTGTAGCTTTTATAGTTTTTGAGATATTGACGTATAAAATTTTCTTTGGCCTAAATTTTAGGTAAGGAACAAAATATTGAGTATTTCGCTAGTTAGGCATTTTTAGCTACTTTTCCATGAAAAAAATACCAATGCCAATTTTTTTGAGAAAATAAAACATTTCTGTCGGAATATCGGAAAAAGCCTATAGAGGCGACATGTGAAACAACAAAACTTCAATTACATTTATAGCCCGAAAAGCTCTTGTCAACGCAAGCTTATTAAAATGGACTCAGCCGTTTCGAAGATAAGAGTTTGTTTTCGGAAACCTTTGAATCAACCCACCACTTTATTTTTAGAGATACAGCAAAATTGTCAAACAAAAAGGTTCAAATATGCTCGACTTTAAATCAAGTGTTTTTTGTTAGGTTAATATAGTAAAATTCACTGAAAATCCCTTTAGATTAAAGATTCATTACGCCTCCACGGCCATTTCAAAAACTTGAAAATAATTTTCAGCTATTTCTCTTGAACACTTTTACTAAAAATATTTTTTCCCCAACGCTGTGCGATAAACATTTTCTGAGATACAGCCGGCGTCTTTTCTTATTTGGACACCCGGTACATCTAATCTAGGTTGCTCTGCCAAGAAATGTCAGAGAGTAATTATTGTACATATATTCTGGGATGCTCTAACAAGAAATATTTAACATTGGTATTCAAAACATCAGTTGTATTTAGCGAAATTTATTAGAAATTGAGTAGAAATGTAAGCAAAATTTGTAAAAAAGTTAATTAGAAGGATGTAATTGCATATTTAAACATAGTTTTTAATTCCGAACAACATAATAACAATTTTCGATATTTTAAAATATAAATATACTTTACTCTTAAGAAAAATTCATATTTTTTGACATATCTCGTATAAAAGTGAAAAAAATTGATATCTGTTAATTGCATTTTAAGTTTCAGAACATGCAGAACTTTTTATAAGGAATAACTTTTTTTCGTAAAATTAATAATAAAAAAGTTTCCCATATGTTGCCAACTTAAGTAGACACACTGTATAAATTTTGAGTTTGCGTCGGTGTGGTGTTCCATGATCGTACTATTAGTCAGTTAAAATAGTTATAGTGATTGTTATGGATTAGTTAAATAAAGTAGTTATAGATTTGGCTATTCTTGGATTGGACATGTGCAATAGGTTCTTTTATTATATAACCAATTTTATTATAGTCATGGAATAAAAGACAAACGAGATCAGGAAGACTCTTAGCTATCCGAAAAAAAAATGACAAATAGGATAATTTCAAGTTTTAGAGCTCATTTTTAAAAGATTGTGCTTTGCACCTTACCCATCCCGCGTAAGGACCAGATTCCTGCAATGGAAATCACGCACCAAACAAAAATTTTATCTGAAAATGTTGCTTTTGTCTTTTACATTGTCTGGGTTATAAAGCAACCCAAAGATGTGGCTAAGGTATGTGGATGACACATTTATTATATGAAATGGAAACGATCAAGAACTTAAAGAATTCTTGTCAGAAATCAATAACATCAGACCTTCAATTAAGTTAACATTGGTAAAAGAACAGAAGAATAGTTTGCCGTTCCCAGATGTTACGATCCAGAAGACGAATGATCGCATCCACACCTCAGTGTTCTCAAAACAAACCTTACACAGAGCAATATCGAAACTTCTAGTCAAATTACTCAAACAACACAAAACATGACATTGTAAGAACCCTTGTGGACAGAGCGTTAAAAATTTGCAGCGGAAATGAAACACTGCGACAGGATATTGACAACAATCAAAAAAGACCTCTTACTAAATGGATATTCCACCAAACTAGTGGACCAAGTATTGAAACAACGTAGGAATAAAACGAATCCAGTAAGGAATAAAGGAGAATAATCCCGGCTTAACATCCCTTATCTGAAGGGCGGTTCAGAAAAAAATAAGAATAGAAAATGGCTGTAACATCAATATAGTATTTAAAGGCAATGAATCCTTAAGGAGCTACCGGAAAGCCTTAAGGATATAAAAAAAACTATATTTTTAACACTAAAATCTTGGAGTTCCATCGTCTTTATTAGTTAATTGATACACAACGTTTCGGTTCGTAAGGTATTTCCAACCGTTTTCAAGTAACAACTAAAAAATTGTAAACAACCAAAATGTTTTTAGCAAGCCTAGTATCGACTTTCCGAGTATCTGACAGCCGTTGCTGAATCGTAAAAAATCGGCCAAGCTTCAGTGAGCAGCGCATAGTATATAAGTCGTAGCTTTTAAGACTTGTGTAGTGAGCAATGGAAGTCCAAGATTTTAGTGTTATTGAAACCATAATATTGTCTAACCCTTTTAAGGAAACTGTATTACAATGTGAATGTGGTAACTCTTACGTTGGTATAACTAAAAAACCAATGGAAGCACGAATTAAGGAACATCGAAGATAAATAACCAAAGGAGAGACGAAGAAGTCCTGTCACGTTTGGACCGAAGGACATCATGTGTGGTGGTCAGATGCCAAAATCATATACCTAGATTAAAATTAGGGAAGCAACAGTCATCAACCAAAACTCCAGATGCTTTAAATATAAAAACCTCTTTAACCAAATATAATCTGGGCCTTAGTCCTACAAAACCCATGCGTTAAAACCATAAACACTTCTATTGCCTTCCTGTCTCAGTGCATTTACTTTCAGTATAAATATTCTTGTAGTCATGTAACTTATTTAGTATTCACCTGAGGACGACTAACTAGTTAAAACGTTTCCTGTTTTAAATAAATTAAACAATGCAAATTCAAGAAAATGTCTTTTATTAAACCAACATCGTTTTTTATGTCCTTTAGACAAACTTCTGAGACATACGTTATTTTACAGTCAGGATTTGTTTTTACAATTCCGAGGTTTTCGGTATGGGGAACAAAAGAAAGACTTACACTTTAATTTTCTATGGTTTTTTTTAAATCCTAATATAGTTTTAATTGAAAGAGTTCTTACACGTTTCGCTATTTGAATTATTTGTAAGTATGTTGTAAAAATCATTGCAATAATGATACGGCCTTTAACTTAAAATAAAAAAAGATAAAAACAAAAAAAACTATATCGTTTTTACTGTAAGAATTTTGTTTTTATCTTAAGACAGTCCACGAAGGCTAAGGCCTAAGTACTAGGTAGGTAGGTAGGTAGGTTTACAGTGAGTGGGTATAACACCCTTCCACCGCGACCGATCGGTCTATTGTGGCTCACACCCTTTTATATCTCTCCCACCAGGTCCAGACTCCTAACAAATCTGATAATCCTGTTAGGAGAAAGATCTTTCACCTCTCCCGGCAACAAGGTGTCATTGCCGAGGATTGCGAATCTTAGTCGTGCCATTGCTGGGCACGAACACAGTATGTGTTTTGCCGATTCATCCCCCTCCATGCACATGCGGCACTTCGCGTCTTCCGCTAGGCCGATCTTGTGCATGTGGTATTTTAATCTGCAGTGTCCCGTGTACAGTCCCACTAGAGTTTTAAGGTGTACCCTTGATTGCTCCAGTAGTTTGACAGTACATTGTTGGTTCGGTGGGCTTATGAAGGCCTTCGAGTGTTTGAGACCCGGAAGTCCATGCCAGTACCGAAGATTTTCTCTTTGTGTCCAAGCTGATATGAACTGCTTGGCCATTCCATAGAATATACCGATGACCGGTTCCGGCCCTGTGAATTTTTTTTTCGCCCCCCTTTTGGCAAGGAGGTCTGCAGATTCATTACCCTTTAGGACGGTTTTCGAATTGCACCGGCTGGATTCAAGAGCCTTAAGAGCTGCTTAACTATCGGAGAATATTTTAACTGTCTTACGTGTGCAGTGCCGATCAACCAGCGATCTAGCACCCATCTCAATAGCAAATACCTCCGCTTGAAATATGGTTGCGAGAGTGCCCAGGCTAAAGGAAAACTCTGCCCTCGGCCTCTGTCCATATATTCCAGCTCCAACACCGTCCTTGGTTTTGGAGCCATCGGTGTACCAACAGATGTCAGCCCGGAGCAGGTTGGTCGTTTTTCGACTCCAGTCCTCCCTTTGTGGGTCAGGACATTCCTGAGGAGACTGGTGCTGCCTAAGTACTAACGTATCACGTACCGTGGGTGAAATGTGGTAATAGGGAGTTTATTTACACGAGACTAAAATATTTGAAGATTAGGGGAAGAAGGAAAAACTTCTACGGGTAGCAAGTTCCACAGTCTGGACACTCTAGGGATAAAGGAACAAACAAAGTGGGAAGTTCGGGACCTCTTAAGTTGGACTGTAAAAGGATGCATAAAAGTGACACTACGTGTTGGTCTGTTGGGAGCTGCCAAAGAAGGAATTATACAGGCCAACTCTTCCCAGACGTGAGAACAATATTCTAAAGAAAGTCTGATCTGGGATACATACAGAGTATACAGATTAGAAAAAGAGAAATACTTTCTGGCTCGAAAAAGGAATCTAAGATGTTTTGAAGCTGCTGAAGCTATGGAGGTAATGTGTTTGTGCCAGTTAAAGTTATTCTCAAAAGTCACACCCACAAGATTAAACGATTCTTGTTCTGCAGAACTTGACCGCTCATATGTAACGGATGAGCACTGGCCGACTTTTTTCGCGATAGCGAACATGACTGTATTTTGGAGGCATTAAACTGGACAAGATTTTTGGCGCCCAAATCCAAGATTACTTTTAGGTCTTGTAAAGGAGATATCTGCATTGACCTGCGCCTGTTTTCCAAATCAGAATTACAGGGTGGCTTAAGAAATTGAATATTAGAGTGAAGGTAACTATCGTCAGCAAGGATTGGTAGTGAAAAGAGATTGTTAATCAAGAAGAAACCCAGTTGGTGACTGAGCCCTGGGGCACCTCAGCATTAATTGAATAGAAGCTGGAAGAATGACCATCGACAATAACTGATATATGTCGAATAGAAACTAAACTGGAGGGCCAAGAACAAAGCTTAAGTGGGAGACCGTAGAAAAGAAGTTTGTTGAGAAGCCCTTCATGCCATACCTCATAACAAGCTTTATATATGTCAAAGCAACGATCTGGGATTCACCAAGAAACTCAAGGGACTTGTTCCAGTTGTGTGAGACAAAGGAAAGAAGATCAACTTGATTGATCTTCTGTGACGGAATCCATACTGTCTACCATGTAAAATTTTGTATTTTTTCAAATACATTAAGATTTGGAAATTAATGATTTTTCCAATACTTCGCAAACAATAGAAAGAAGAGATATAGGGCTATAGTTAGAAGGGAGAATTTCGCATCCTTTCTTGGAGACAGGTTGCACACGTGCAGCTTTCTAGCTCTCCGAAAAAATGCGCGAGTAGAATCGAAAGAGGCGAGCTAAGGTGGGTGCAAGCTCAGGGGCACATTTTTTCAAGACGATTGCTGGTATGCCATCCAGCCCAGACAATTTTTTGGTATTAAGAACGGAAACGCTTGATCTGTTTGACTTTAAAAAAGATGTGGGACATTTTATGAGAAACAGGAGCAACTGTTGGAAGAGGAAGATTAACGGAAGGTTCGAGTGTAAAAATTGCAGCAAATTGTTTGGCAAATAGTTCGACTTTATGTTTAGAAGTAAAACAATTTTATCTTAAGAGATAAGTGGTGGAAAAGAATTTGTACAAAAGTTTTTACTAATGTTTTTGGCAAAAGACCAGAAGGATTTACTACCATCCGAGCAAGAGAGAACTTAATCTTTTATCCAATTGTTAAAACGGTCTTTGGCTTCTGAAATAGTTTGATTATACTGATTTCTTGCTTGGATGCTAGCCTGTCGGTTTTCGGGACTAGGGTTTTGAAGAAACTTTTTGTGGGCTTGGATTTTTAAGAATCTGGCTTTTTCACAGGATTTAGAAAACTTTATATGTGTCTTAGAATAAAATAAATAATAATTTATTTTTATTATTCCTTATAGTTTATTACACATCATCTGGGAATATACAGAAATCGTAAAACTAACAATTTTAATGTTATTCTTCATAAAAATATTTCTTTTGGTATCGTTAAAGTATGTTTGTGTAATTCTAAGCGCTACTAATGAAAAATAAATAGCGAATAAAATATAAAATCGACGATAAATCAACGTCATGCTGTTCACTACAGCTCGGGGGAGCTGGAGGGTGAAAAAATTAATGGCGACTCCGCGTGAATTAGACAGGTATGGGATTTTCCATTCCCTTTTAATCCTTTTTAGCCCGTTTATGAGATAAGAGTAAATGTAATATATAAATTTTAATGGAAATACATGGTATGTTTTAAAGACATATTATTCTCTGTATGATTACTTACATTATGAGGAACTTTACTCTGTAGTATACTTACTTTAGTAAATTGTAATAAAATTTGAAATAACATAGGAGTGGCGCTATTCATATTTAAAACCTAATCATAAAAAAGAGTAATTTGTCATTGAAAACAACTCTATGGTTTTTAAAATATTCTTTTTTTTAATCTATATATTTTTGCACGCATTAAAATCACTTATGCAAACATTTTTTCCATACCTCTTAAGACACCTTCAAAATATGGTTTTTAAATGCATTAACGGCATCCATTGATGCATTAAAAAGGAATTGTTTTTTGCGTAATTTTTTGGATCCTTTAGATTTCTCTAAGGACCTTTATCTTTAACCAAAAAGAACAATAGATTGCTCTAATGAAACATCGTGTTAAGCAAGCTTAAGATTTCTAGTATAACTAAAAATATTTCCAGTGTCTAATTTAAACTTATATTCTGTATTCTACCCAACTTGCAAATTTTTTTATTTTAAGAAAATTAGATTGCAAAATTATGGTACAAAAACTCTAAAACC
The DNA here is from genome assembly GCA_019359885.1 of Listronotus oregonensis. Classification (NCBI taxonomy): domain Eukaryota; kingdom Metazoa; phylum Arthropoda; class Insecta; order Coleoptera; family Curculionidae; genus Listronotus; species Listronotus oregonensis. The sequence continues at coordinate 31,196 of JAHBCN010001187.1, forward strand.
AATTTTAACGTAATATGGCATGATGTTTCATCATAGCTTTAAGTTCTCCGATTATAAAGGTAGTTATTAATACAATGGGGTTTAAAAAAATACTTTTTTTATTTTTTATTTATTTGGTCTTCGCAAATAGATTAATGCATTTTGCGATATCTAATTAATCCTCCCTTGTAAGAAATGTATGAAACTTTCCTGTTACGACAAATACCTATGTTTTGACCATTTAATTTATTTTTCTTTTAATTTTTGTTTAGTTAACAAATGCTCCGCTCCTTTTTACAAGGGAGCATATCTCGATACTTGTTATATTACTCCAGATAGTTAAGCTCAAAATAGTGTCATACCTCCGAACTTTTTATATATGCACCGATTTTCTTGAAAATTTGAAATTAAGCTTATTTTACTCTCCATATCAAAATCCATATGGTCGCAAGGTGTGCAAATTGTTTTTAAGGGGTGAATCACAAACATAGATTTTATAGGTTTTTCGGCATTTTTTCAATTCAAATGTCTTTTATTTATGTAGGATAAATTTTCTAACGTATTTTACAATATAAAATTAGTTTATTTTGAAATATCAACCCTTAAGAATCTTTAAAAACTACCCTTTTGATGAAAATAATATAGAGAAAAATCTTTTAATGATTTGTAACATTACAATTGCAGTTTTACTGGAAAAATTTCATAGCATTTTAATAAAATTATTAGTTACCACTTTTTAACCCCTAAAAACTACCCCTTTGCAGAAAATGAAATTAAAAAATATTTTTTAATGACAAATGAATGAGTACTGGAAAATAATTGTCATAAAAAAATGCTACATTTTTCCATTCTTTAGTTATTTTTGTATCTCTTATGGTTTTGGAGTTAAAATGAGAAAAAGAAAATTTTTTGAAAATTCACAAAGAAAACATATAATTTAAGCTCATTTTTCTCAAAACTGTGCATCTCTAATCAGTAAAACTTTCAGATGTCATAAATAACATACAAATAAAGTAATTGGTGCAAGGAATAAGTTTAATTTTGATTTTGAATAAAATGAAATTAGTTTTATTGCGATTTTGTTTTTTGTTTTAAATATTTTACACCATATCTCACTGAAATTTCAGCCAAAAAGACTTTTATCAGTGCTCATTTTAAAGATCTTTTAATGCTCTTAAAAAAATATTCTATGACTTTTTGTTGAAAAATGTACCCTTTTCCTGTTATTTGAGGTTAAGTTCTTAATCACGTAAAGCAGCTATAACTTGCCTTAGGTAGAACTTTATTAAGATCTTTATAAATAGCTTAATTTCGTTGTTTTTTTATAAGCCTTTTCCTGTTAATTAATTTTAATCTAAAGAGCTATAATTGCAGGTATAAAAAAAACAATTGAAAAATGAGGGTTTTTTAACGAAAAATCGCACTTTTCAATTGCGAATAATTCAAAAACTATTGATCTGGCGAAAAAACTTGAAATGACATTTTTTACTTCAAATTTGCTCATCTATCGATTTCTGGGGGTATTTTGGGTAAAAAATTGCTCATCCCTGAGAAGGGGTGGCATCCACCCCAGGGGTGGTTGCGCACATCGGCATCATATAGATTTTGCTTTTTGACCATCCATCTATCATCTGTCAAAATTTCAAATAAATTGGTGCATATATAAAAAATTCGGAGGTGAAATGCTTGACTGCCTGGGCTATATACGTTTTTCCAAAAGGTTTGCAGCAAAAATATGCCTGCTACCTTGTACATTTAACCAAAAACAAATAATAAGGTTTTGTCTATTAAAGGATTAATGAATTATAATTTTTTTGCGTTTACCAAAAAGTGCAAATTAAAAACATACATATTTTTCCTGACTTTACAGTATCTGCCCATTTTATTGTATTAAATATTGTCTTCAATATTATTTAAAAAAGAAACAAATGTTATTTAGAATGTATTATGATAATTCCCAGTTAAACAATAATTTAAATAATGCATAGTTCTAAATAATTAAATAAACACAGATTTATAACCTATTTAATAAATAATTGCCACAGATGTCGTTTATCGTGTCACGAATTTAAATCATTTAAATTTAAATTTTTGCAAATATTTTTTTGTTTATTTTTAAAAGGCAAAAAATTCAGGCTTAATTAATTCAATCATGAAGCCAGTCAACCAGTCTATTAAGTCAATCAATTCCAATTTATTTTCCGACACTTGGCGTACATGTTAATTTAATCTGGATAGTGTTTTGTTTTTGACGCGATGAGTCATCGCAAAAAACATTTCAATTAGTTCCAGGTTTTTATAGAGTTAATATTTTTGAAATCGAGCTGTGTCCACTTGTTAAATTTAAAGCTCTGTTTTTATTTTATTAGGTTTATTGCATAAAAATGTGAAAAGCAAATATTTTATGTAAAAACAGCATTAAAATTAATTTAATTTTAAAAAATATGTTTTCAAACTACGTTGAAAAAAATATATAAATTGCCGTATCAAAATTTTTGAATCATGACATGGTTTTATATGTTTTAAGCCCTCTGTGTGGCGACAGGTACCACATTTTTGAACCTAACTAAAGAATGCTTAAGTAGATATCTGTTATAAATTACACTGTTAAAAATCCTCCCTGCCAAAATGTGTTATTTCAATTATTACGTTCGCAACGACTTGGCTTGTTGTAGAGTTTCTAACCTCAAATAAGGTAGGCCTGATATTCTTTAACTTGAACTTACCCTTAGATCTTCTACCAAATTGATCTGCTGTATATACCGGTCCCCATCTGACAATTTTCTCACCAAGTTCTTTGACTTCCTTTCATTAAAGATTGACACCATTATTTTCCAGTTTCCATTGGCCAAAGTAATCATCCTCAAGGATTTTAATGTTCATAATAGGAACTGGCTAGGTTCTACAAAAACTGACACACAAGGCAAAGCAGCCGAAATCTTTTCGATTAGTAACTTGCTTACCAATCTAACTTTAAAACTCACCTAGCTCCCTAGGGTTCCCACCCATAGTTCTAACACCCTTAATCTTTTTTTTACTTTTACCCCTGAACTTTACCAAGCATTAGTACCTGCTTCCCTTGACCGCTCAGATCATGGCGTGGTTACCGTATCATACACCACACACTCTGGGGCAACTGAATGCATGCGCACTAATACAGACACTACAACTCGGCCGACTGAGATGGTCTGAGATGTTTCTTTGCCATCTACCCTTGGGATTTTACCTGCTTTTCCACCAACGATCTTTCGAAATTTGTAATCAACTTACCGAAACAATTTAATTGGGCATAGATCTATATTCCTTATACCAAAAAGAACCCCAAACCTTTAAATCACAAACCGTGGTATTCCAAATCCTGTAACCAAGCTAGACATTTAAAAATCAAAGCCCACAAAAAGTATCTGCAAAACCCTGAGTTCTGAAAATCGACAGGCTAGAATCCAAGCAAGGAATCAGTATAATCAAAATATCTCAGGAGCCAAAGACCGTTTTAACAATCGGATAAAAGATAAAGTCCTTTCTTGCTCGAATTGCAGTTAACTATTCTGGTTTTTTGCCAAAAACATTAGTCAAAACTTTTACACAAATTCTTTTTCACCCACAATTTTTAAAAATAAAATCGTTACTAAAGAAATATCCGAGCAGTTTTTCAAACAATTTATTGCTAATTCTATCCTTGATTGATTTCATTAATTTTTCTTTTTAACAGTTGCCCCGTGTCTCATAAAATGTTCGATATTCTTTTTAACCAAAAAATCGTCTAGTATGGATGGCCTCAACAAAGTATGCAAGGCTCTCCCTTCTAACTATAGGCCTATATCTGCTCTGTTATTGTTTGTAAGGTAATGAAAAAATTCATTTATTCCCAAATCTAAAAGTATTTAGAAGAACACAAAATTTTACACGACAGATAATGATTTGTCACAAAGATCCCAACAAACAACTGTTCTTGGAATCCAGATCACTTTTAACATATCAAAAGCTTTAATTAGATCTGGTATGATGAGCTCCTTAAGAAACTTTTTTCCTACGATCTTCCACCTAAACTTTATTCTTGGCTGTCCAGTTTTCTTTATAATCGAGGCATATAAGTTGTTGTAGATGGTCATTCTTTTGGCTTCTACCAGGTTAATGCTGGGGTGCCCCAAGGCTCAGTACTAGCACCAACCCTATTTTCTTCAAATCAATGATCTTTTCTCTTCCACAATCAATCATATTCATAGTTTAGTTGATGATAGTACTCTCCACTTCAATATTCAATTCTTCAAGCCAGCCTATAAACCTAATTTGGAAATCAAGCGCAAGTTAATGCAGATATCTTTTTCACAAGACCTTAAACTAATCTTGGATTGGGGGCCCAAACTCTTGTCCAGTTTATTGCCTCCAAATACAGTCATGTTCCCTATCGCAAAAAAAAGTCTGTGCCAATGCTCATCCATTACATGTGAGCGGCCAAGTTCTGCAAACCAAAGAGTTATTTAATCTTGTTGGTGTAACTTTTGAGAACCTTAACTGGCACAAACGCATTACATCCGTAGCCTTAGCAGCTTCAAAAAAGCTTGGAATCCTCTTTCGAGCCAGAAAGTATTTTTCTCCCTCTAATCTGTATACCCTGTATGTATCCCAAATTAGACCCTCTTTGGAATATTGTTATCGTGTCGGGGAAATGGCGTCTTCTATAATTCTGAGCATTCGCAATTCCATTTAAAAAGAACTGCTCGTCTTAATAATGATCCCAAGTTTACAGAAAAGCTTCTGTCTCTTGCGCACAAATCGCGATTCCATTTAAAAAGAACTGCTCGTCTTATAAATGATCCCAAGTTTACAGAAAAGCTTCCGTCTCTTGCGCACCAATGGGTTGTAGGGGATCTGTCGCTCTTTTATAGGTATTTTCACGGCTTCTGCTTCCAGAAGTTGTCACTATAATTCCTCCTTTGGCAGCTCCCAACAGAGAGCTTAAATTGAGAGGCCCCGAGTGATCCACTTTCTTCGTTTTTTCATCCCTAGCGTGAGGGCCGGATTTAGGGGAAGGCAACCGGGGCTACAGCCCCGGGTCCTCCACAAAAGAGGGGCCCCCACAACAGAGACTTCGGAAAAAAAATCAAATTCAGACTAGTAAACACTAGTAAACAATTTTTTTTTCGTTTTTTTTTTTCGCGTTTTACCTTCACCTACAGTATACTTTGTACAAGCATGATTACATTAAATATTATCAGAAATAATTGATCTATATTTGTTCACTCCAATCAGGCAATTAGCAAAATATCAAAATCGCAAATGGCCCTTGCAATTACTCCCCATCTTGAGGAAGTATCTCAATGGCTAAGTGAGAAATCATCTCTTTATAATGTGTATTGGGCACGATGTTTTAAAGGAATTAGATATGTCTGATATAATCAAACAATTAAAAAATCTAGAAAAATGCAAGAACTTTAATGACAGGGCATGCATCTGACTTCATTCTATTAAACCTAAAATTATATTGTTTTTCGTATTTTGTTCTAATTTCGTAAGAGCTGCACTTTAAATTTTAATTGGTATTATTTACAAAATATATTTGTAAAAGTAAAGTAAATATTTTTTCTCATTTTTTGAATGGTAAGAACTAGGGCCCCCACACGAAATCTACCCAAGGACCTCCACAGTCTTAAATCCGACGCAGCCTAGAGTGTCCAGAGTATGAAACCTCTACCCGCAAAAGATTTGCCTTTTCCAAATCTTTAAATATTTAAGTTCCGTGTAAATAAACTTCCTCTTACTACATTTAAGAAACCCGTAGTACGTTAGTACTTAGGCCTCAGCCTTCGTGGACTGTCGCAAGAAAAAAGAAAATATTGAAACAATTAGAAAGAAACTCTTAATTTTATGTCGTATTTCTGTTATTTCAATTAAAATAATTGTCTTATGCGTTCATTATGATTTTACGAGAAAAATAGATGTTTATTTACCATTTTTTTGTTTTTAAATAGGAAGAAGGCCACAAATATGAACTTATCGCTATATGACACTGTACATTTTACTTAGTAATTTAATTTATTATAATTACAACAAAAAATAATATATTTTTTATTTCTGTTTCAGACATTCCGCTCTTGATGTCGACTCAAAATCAAAAGAAAATGACAAATCTCTTCACACCACCTCCTACCAAATCGCACAATCTAATCCTTTTTCTTCGCCGAAACCACCGCTTGAGCCGCTTCGACAGACCCGCACCGATGTTCCACGAGTACCAGTGCCGACACAACCCGACGTCAGTCGTTTACTTGCCGAAGCTACCCGACAGCCACGCAGTACGGTGCGCACGTCGATGCCCGTAGATCACGGAGTTGCACGAGCAAGCACCGAAGGCGCGACGAAGGCAGCCGAACCAAATAAAGTACCGGCGTCGGAACGCCCTTCCCGTCCCACTTTGAAAAAAACAAGTTCTGTGATAGAAAATTATGTGCCTTCCCCGAATTGCTTGTCTGATGATGTATCCAAAATCCAAGTTGAGGGAATTAGTCCCAATAAGCTTTTTGTACAGTCTAAATCTTTAGGTAGGTTAACAAAATACAAGAATTATACCTTGTTGACCAATTTTTAAATGAAAAACGTAGTTTTGTGAAGAACTGTTAATATGCCAGATTTTGTGTTCCGGGGTATTTTCTTCTTTCCAGCACATTAGATTTAAAATTTATTATAAAATATTCTCTGGACTACTTGTCCAACATGCAAGAAATGACCACTTCGGTTCAGGTCCCAGAATATAGAAACATGCACTAGGTAGGTAGGTAGGTTTAAAGTAAGTGGGTATAACACCCTTCCACCGCGACCGATCGGTCTATTTACTAACAGAGAGCACAAAATTAATGGACCCTTACGAACTTGAAGGTACTTAAAAAAGATACCCAACAAACCATTTAAAATCAAAAAAGAATCACAGTTTTGGTAACAAGTCGGTCTTTAAGTTATAAACTAAACATTTTTTTTTATTTTTGCCTAAAAAATGCTGGAAGAACTGAGATTTTTTTTGGGACTTAACGTGACAAGTGTCAGTTTAATTTATTGTCTTGTATATTTTTATTTTAAAATTTATAAGAATAGTGGTGTTAATTGATTTTAGGTTTTCATGAAATTAACTTATCATTAAGCAAAAGCAACCTAGTATTATTTAAATTAAATTGCTTTGTAGAGAAATTTAACGATTAAATAATAATTTTACTATTAGCACAGTGCCTAAAATACAAAACACTAGTAGATCTTAAATACCAAAACAAAGCCATTTAATATTAACAAAAATACAAAGAAATTCAACGTATGAGATAATATCAAATATATACATAAAAGAAAAAGAAAATTCTACAAATTAAAAATATATTATCATGTATTTGATAATAATCACAGAATATTCTGGAACGCTTTTAGTATTTTAACAAAGAAAACTCCTTTAAGAAGATGGAAAATGGAAGAAAGTGCATTTGTATTATTAAATAAAGATAACTGTGCATCATCAGTATCAGTTAATTTATACATATAAGCATTTGCTTAATGCTGTGGTAACCTTACAATTAATTAACTCACTACTATCATTTTTTAGGAGTTTTATATTTATTATATATATATATATATTATATATATATATATATATATATATATATATATATATATATATATATATATATATATATATATATATATATATATATATATATATATATTTATTATAAAATTAATATTATATATATATATTTATAATTATAAAAAAAATTTAGATTTATTTTTGTTTTGATTTTATAAAATATATAATTATATATTATATATATAATATTATTATATATGATATAATTTATTAAATATAATCTTTTTATTTGCTTATTTTGTTTTTTAATTTTACTTTATTTTTTAGGTTTTTATTAATAAAATATATGAATTATATATAAAATATATATAATATAAATATTATCAATATGTAATATATATATTCATTATATATATATATATATATATATATTATATTATATATATCATATATATATATATATATATATATATATATATATATATTATATAATATATGGTATAATATATATATATATATATATATATATATATATATATATTATATATATAACTTTCTTTTAGTTATAAAAAAATCTTGATTTATTTTGTTCTCTGATTTAAAAATACCTATAATTATATATTACCTATAGAACAATTTATTTTGTGATTGAGTTTATCAAGTATAAGCCTGTATTATTTATACTTTATAGGCTTAAAATCAAAACGGTTTGGATTATTATTAGGTAGATAAGAATCAGTTACCTCCCAAGTTGGTAAATATTATTCTGTGAGTAATAATTTAAGCAGGACCCACTTTAAATGATTTCTAAATTTTATTTTTAAAATAAATTTTGCCAATTAGGAATACATGCAAAAAATGAAATAATTTTGGTACTTTAGTATTATACCAACCACACCTAGTTATGGTCAAAATTTTATTGTTTCATTAAACATTCTTTTTTTTTAAGTTAATATAAATATAGTTTAAAATACACCTGCAGTAAAAACAGGTTCAGATTAAAATCAGTTGTTGTGTTTACGCACACCTTGCATTATCGCTACCTATTTTTATCTTTATTTAATATCAAAATTCAAATAGTTATTAATAATTTAGTATTAAAGTTTTAAGCAAACAATAATTTTATGTATTAGGCAAAAATGTCTGTGCCAACAATTACCTACACAATATTGTAAATGTTTAGGCAGGAAAATATTAATTACATAGATAAGGAATGATACAAATTTGCGGCCCATATTAGGTAAAAAGAAAAAAATATTTTTTTGTTTAATTAACTCATACAATATTTTACTTTTAATTTAGTAACTGATTGTGTAATTTCTATATTTATCTTTGATAATTTAATTATAGACTCTAAAAAGCCAAAGTGGCAGCGTAGTTTTGGTAGTGTAACGTAATCAGTCAATCAGTGTCAAGAGGAAAAAGAGTGGATAAAAAAGCCACAACAGCCAAACCACTGACAGACCAAACTTTATTTGGCCTAATAAAAAATATTGTTTTATAATAAATTGGAATTATTAAAATTATTGAGCCAAGTAGCTAACTAGAAGTACAAAAAAGAAATTAAAAGCGGAAGACGTGTCCAAAGTAACCGTGTACTTCATAAATCAACACTAACCACAACTAACCGCTTACTTAGACTCGTGAAGGAGAGCTCTGGGGCACCGCCCTCGCAGAAAAAAAAATCATAAACGTACAATATACAGGGTGTTATTTAATAAGTGTCCAATATTTCTGAGTGATTTTTCAAGTATTTTTAAGGTAAAAAGGTCTTATAAACGTGTGGTCTAAAATGCTTCATTTTCAAGATACAGGGTGTCAAAGTACTATTTTTATTTTTGTTTTTTCTGCATAATTTCCTAGATTTCAGAACGAAAATTGGTACCTTGGGGTTTTTTGACAGGAGTAATTTAAATTTGTTCTTAATTTAGCTCTTACTTGAAAGGGTGCTATTTACATGTATATTCTCACTTTCAAAGGCTTATGACTTTTGTACAACCTTCTATTTATATTTTTGGTAAAAGAAATGAATTCCTGAGTCATTTTTATGCAAAAAAGGTACTCCTATTAGATGTCACTAGGAGCAACCGTTTTCGAAATATTTTAGTTTAAAATAATCAATGCATATGCTAAGTAATGAAACTTGAAAAAATCGTTCAAAAATCATTACTCGGGGGTTTTCGGGGATGCTGAATTTAATTCTGGTATTAGAATTACCTGGGGACGCTCGGGTGGCTCTGCGGGGGTGCCCGGGGGGTGATTGGGAGGGACATTGTAGCGTCCATGAAAATCAGCAGTATCTCTTATTCCTGTGAAACCGACTGTGGCACAAGATGCGGGTGCCAACGAAGTGGGTTGGAGTGCTCACTTGCATGCAAGCATTGCGATGGCAATTGCTTAAACCAAAAGGCACTTCCAACCAGGCCGAGGATAGTGACGAGGAAGAAGATGAAGAAGGGAAAGAAGAAGAAGGGTTTGAAGAAGATGTTGAGTATTTAAATTAAAAATGAACTTTATGATAGATAATTCAATAATAATAAAAAGTACAATTTATTTTTTGAATAAAGTACTATTTTTATAATTTGTGATTTTTCACTTTCTTCATTACCTTTCCCCGCAGAGCCACCCCGAGCGCCCCCGGGTAATTCTAATGCCAGAATTGAATTCGGCATCCCCGAAAACCCTCGAGTAACGATTTTCGGCTGATTTTCATGGACGCTGCATCACCCTCTGTGCACCCCCGCAGAGCGACCCCTGAGCGCCCCCGGGTAATTCTAATACCAGAATTCAATTTGGCATCCCCGAAAACCCCCGCGCAACGATTTTCGAGCGATTTTTCCGAGTTTCCAGTCGTTCTTATAATATTGCAAGTAATTATGCAATTGCAAAATGCATTTATTGCACCAGAATGCATTTTTCGAAAATTGGCATAACCACACCATATAGACTTTTTTCCTGGGAGCTTTTTAAACACAATGCAGAAAACCGCAGCTCGATATCTGCTGGCCTTAAAAATTTCTTTATTTCGGTCGATTTTGATCTAAATGCCTTGGACATAAGATATCCCAAGAGAATATAGACTAGTTTATCAAATTAATGAGTAAATAAGCGTATAAGAAATTTGACTGAAAACCTTTTCATTTGTTGGCTATTGTTTACTATACATATACATAATAATGTATTGTATGTAAATACATATTTAGGTGTTTTTATTTTTTTTCGCTCAGAAGATATTTATATTCAAAAAGAAACAGCATCTAAGAACGACTTAACTACTACAAGCCCAAGTTTGTTAAAGCTCTTTCCTGAAATATGATGTAAATGTATTTATAGACCAAAGACGCTAATTAATGTAAAGCAAATTCTACCTAATTAAATATTTATTAAGTTTAAGTTCCAAAATGCTTTACGATCTTTAATTTAGGAAAATGTTAAACGTCTAAATGTAAGAAACATCTAATTTAATTTTAAATAATTGCTATTGTGTTACCATGATGAGACAGTTAATCGGCAGGAATTAAAATCCTGAAGACAGTGTTTGCCCGATATCTTTAAAACAATTATACATTACAACAATATATTGCATTTTCACACATATTTTTTCATTTACAATAATTACCTTTTTATTCAGGGGCGTCTCATACGGGGTGTGTTTAAGAATAATATTGTTTCAAAAATGTTCTTTTATGTATTATATATTTTTTATAAAAAGCTCTAAAATTCCATAGTATTTTATATAAGCAAGATATTATATATACAAAATATCGACAGAAAGCATCTGTTTTGACATACATTAATTTTAAAAAATGTATGGTTCTTAAAAAAAGTGCGTTTAGTAATTCCCAAATAAAATTTGTATTCCAGTTTTATAAATTAGGCTTTAAGAAAAAATATAAGTAGTCCAGTCACTGGGGGGTTTTGTCTCCGAATTCTTTATAACCGAATCAATCTATTTGAAATTGTGTGTGTTGATAACTAAGTACTCCAGAAACAAAAGTCACATAGTGCTGATATGCGCTGCCACCCCTGAGGTGGTTGCCTTCTTTCTTGAGAGTGGTAATTTTTTTACTCAAAATAACTTCGGAATTCGATAGAGGGACAAATTTTAAGCAAAAAGTGTAGTATACATTTTTTCGTTAGATCAATACTTTCCGAGTTATTTGCTGCTGAAAAGTTTTCGAGAAAAAAAACTGGATATTTAAACATTTTTTTTAATAACTTCATAACTAAGGGTTTTACGAAAAAAAGTGTAATAAACTAAATTAAAGCTTATAAAAAATAAAGAGATTTATTTTTTCACAAGTGTTGTGAGTAAAATATAATGATATGGCTGGTCAAAGAAAAGGAATTTTTCGTTGCATCTTTGAACCCAAATATTTCGCGTCAAATAGCAGTAAACGGGTACATTTTTGGAAAAAAAAACTCTTGTATCACTTTTTAAAGAGCATAAAAAGACCTTTTAAATGAGTATTAGTAAAAGTCGTTCGCATAAGATTTACGAGAGATACGAGCATAAAAAGGATGGATTTCTAAATTTTGTATAAAAAAAAGCGCATTAAAACTAACGTCATGTTCTTTAGAATTGAAATTAATTATATTACTTTTACAATTTACTTTATTTTGGTAGTATTTATAGGATTTAAAAGTTTAGCCACATTAAAATATCTAGGTTTCAAAAAAAGAGTTTAAAATATAATTTTTTTGTAAATAATAAAAAAATGTCTTTTTTATTATTTACAAAATCATCATTTAAAAATGATAAAATACAAAAATTTTTCTTAGTAACAATTTTGTTTTTTTTTATTTCTGGTGTAACTTAAAAAATAACGGAGATATAGCTGGTTAAAGTTTTTTTATAGCGCATGGAGCACCAGTCTCCGGCCCTTTGGTCCATGACTGATTTAATATGAAGGACTTAAAAGTATTCTTACAATTATAGCCTCAAAGCCCAATAAATTTCTTTTAGGATGGTTTTTGGATGGATGACGTAGCATTAAAATTAACGAAGTTATTGTAAAAAAAACTAATAGCACTTTTTAAAATAAATTTTGGAATATCAAATAATTATTTATTTTGGAGCATTCATATTTATATTTTTTAATTTATTTTCGTTAAAAGGGGTAGTTATAAGGGTTAAAATGTTACAATTATAATTAAACGTTATTATATAGGTAAAAAATATATATATTTTTTTAAAACAATGCACACTAAGAATGTTTTAAATCGTAAAATATATTTTTTCTACTCCTATATTAGTAAGAACCTAATTACACACCGTCTACTTTATCAGTAAATCTCTAATTACAAACACTATACTGTAAGAAGCCAAACTGTGCGTAGGGGCAGTTACGTAATATATATATATATATATATATATATATATATATATATATATATATATATATATATATATATATATATATATATTATATTATATATTTATTTATTATTATTTATATTACGTAACAGTTCCACAATCGCATTAGCCGCGAGCCCCCAAAATCTTGAAAACTTTCAATAGATTTTACGTAAAGCTGGCTATGAAACAAATAGCATCGCCTTGACAACGCAAATGTTTGTATTATTATTTGTATTGTTACTTAAAGTTTACATAATCTTCTGCTTTTATTTATAAAAAAACTAAACATAAAGTCGTAGAAAAGTATAGTACACAACTCGAGTGGTAGCCCATTAACACTCTTTCGAATTACGGTACTCGCTCACGCTCGTACCGTAATTTTCGAAATCGTGTGTAATGGGCTTCTTACCACTCTCGGTATGTAATATACTATTAAATTTCATTTTAGCAAAAAGGAGTGGTTTTAAGGATTGAAATATTGCAATAATGATAAGAAGATACTCTACAGCATGAAATAAATTTTTGTTTAAAAAGAATTAACACTAAAAATGTTTAAAATATATTTTTAAATTCATTTTAGCAAAATGGGGTAGTTGTAAGGGTTGAAATATTGCAATTATCATAAAAATATATTTTATAAGTAAAGATAATGCACACTAAAGATGTTTTAAATCATTACAAATATGTTTTAATTTATTTTCATTAAAAGGGGTGGTTTTAAGGGTTTTAAATGTTCCAGTTAATAAACAATTATTATATGAGCAGGATATTAATTAATAGTTTTATTTAAATACATAATTAAAATGTTTTAAGCCGCTCAAACTTTTTTTCATGTTATTTTTATAACGCGTATTAGTTTTTAAAGGTTTTTAGGGGTTTCAAAGCATTGAAAATTGTAAATAATTAATTTTTATATTGAAGAATACGTAACAATATTTAAGACACATAAATAAACAAGATTTAAATGAATACAATGATTAAATTCGAGTTTTTCAATTTTTTTCAATAAAGGGTAGTTTTCACCCCTTAAAAATAAAAAGCGCACTTAGAGCGTATGTGGCTTTTTAAGTGAAGGGAAAGATAAGCTTAATCTCAAATTTTCAGGCAAATTTATGCAGTTATAAAGAATTCGGAGGTAATGACGTATTTTCCTTCCCAGTGACTGGACTGTAGGTATTAGTTATTAAAAGTTTTATTGGTCATTTCGGGAAATGCTTTTCCTAACAAAAAAATAAAATAAAATAACAAAGTTTATAAGATATTGTTTTTTTCAATAACACTTCCTTTTAACTTGATTACGGTTGTATTAAAACTTATAATAATTTGGTTTACGGATACAAAATTTGAAGCAATATTTATCTTAGATTTTCCAATATAAGACGCGTTTTAATAAAATTTCAGAATTAAAAAAAATTGTGAAAGAAAAAAATAGCTTTGAAACAACTGATTCTCAAATCAGTATTATAGCCACTTAGAATAGGCAGAAATAATTTTTACTTCTTCCCAAAATTTGGAAATATTTTACGTTTTTTGATATGATAATAAAATAACAATATATTAATACTGTTCTGGTTTTAGGGGGTCCAGATTCATCCTCTGCAAGCCGACCAATATTTCCCAACTGCCCCTACAGCCCTTACTGCAGTCCCACACATTCCCCTCGCAGCAATAGAAAAAGACAGAACCTCATTAGGGAATCCAGGAGGGTTTCCATTGAAAAATTAGGCCATTACCTGCAGCTCAATCAGTATAAATTGTTGGACTCTATAGGACAGGCAAGTAATTAAATTCGATTTGACAGTTTTTCGAATAGACCGGTATCCAGTGGGCTTTTCTTGTAATGATTATAACAAGCTAAAATTTTGTGAGTGACTTCCTTTCGACGAGTCGACCAAATTCTGACGGTAGCAACATTGGACCATGATAGGACTGCTTCCGAGAAACCTCCAACATGCCGATTATTTAAGTGTTGTAAAATTTATACCTAACAGGTGGATTCTAATATATTTTGTTAAGATTTTTATGAAAAGAGAGAAAAAGTGTTTGTCCTACAAAAACTATGATAGGTATACCGAGTCCTCCACGTCCAACATGCCGAAAAAACAAATAGGTATAACGTCATCACTAACAACCTAATTTTTTGAATATTGTTAAAAAAATTATTTAGAGTATTGTCCTACAAACAGGTCAGTAGGATTTTGTAGTCCTACAAACCAAATATGCCAATTTCAGGGGTGCTACTGTACTCATTACTAACAGTGGGACAAAAATAGCAGATGATAGGTTAGTATATTCCATGAGGAAAAAATGAACTCTCCTACAAAAATAGTGATAGGCAGCTAGTCCCACAAATTTTTTAAAGATTTTTTTCTGATTGGATTTTATACAATAGTTTGATATTTTGTCAACGTATTGGGCACCACCTGATGGATGTAAAATTTTTTTTAAAATGAGAATCTATACATAGATGTGACAAATTATTACGTGGATAGTCGGAAAATTGGAGAAACAGGTTTTTCTTTAAGACGTAGGTAAAGTTAACTTTTATTTAGATTTTACTCATTTATTTTGAATGAAATAAATACAATATTGGTATACCAACTCTTTTTAGAAGGGCAAACATGTGCTTTCTCCCAAAATTTTCCAATTTTTTTTCTCCTGTCGGAAAATTTTTATTGAGATTTTACTCATTTAATTTTGAAAAATTCACATACTTGCCCTTCGTAATGTGACAAGGGATTCGTACACGAATTTTGAAGCTAATTCGTAAAATATTTTTTTAGTAAGATTGAGATGAAAAATAAAAATTAGTGTCGATAAAAATTTATAGCTTGAACTGCTTTTTAAAAATTAATAAAAAAAAATAAATGTAAAGAAGAATTATTTTTTAATATAAAAATATCAAAAAATCATAGTCATCTTTAAACATTTCTGGAAAACCGAAATTAATGCTCCTACTAATTTTTACTACATACTTTTTTCTGAAATAAGTATTTGTTTTAATTTAATATTTTTTTAGCAAGTAAGAAAATTGTCTAATTATAATAATTATTCTTTATCACTTTCTACATCAGAACCATCATCACTGTCTTCGGTATTATCATGATCTGTATCTTTTTCATCGTCATCGATTTCACTTTCATCTTGTGTTTCGGCTAATAAAAAAAATAAATGTTTTAATAAACTGTAGTAAACTATTGTAAAAGTTAATATTATCAAAGAAAATTATTAATATATACCTTCAAAGTCAGTAGATAAATTTTTAAAATTATTTAAATTTTACTCCAACAATAATAATCTTCTGTTTTTTTTCTGTTGGCTATAGCATGTAAGCATTGAACTATAAACTTGCGATATAAACACTTCTCTTGACCTGTTGTAACACTTTTTTTTACAAGGTGGTAGAATTGAGACATCATATCCAATAATTTTATTTCAAAACTTTTTCACTATCGCTCTTAGGCTTATAATTTTTTGAAAGACCTCGAAACGTCCTTGATCTATATTATTTTTTGATTTTAGACAATACATTCTGCATAAATATACATATACATAACCGAACTGATGCAGAATTGGTTAGAGTTTTTGCTGATGTTATTAAAATGGTACCCAATACTGGCTAATTTTGGTAAAGCAATAGATATTTTAATTTACCGTTGCGGTTGTGACATATTGCGGTAGATTTAGAGACTTAAAAATAATTAACAGCTATTTCTCTTGACCACTTTAATAAAAAATATTTTTCCCCAACGCTGTGGAATAGTTTCCGAGATACAGCCGGCGTAATTTCTTCTTTAGACACCCGATACATGTATGTACATTATTTAAAAACCATAATTCATTATATATTTTAATATTTTTTAATGATCAGTAATATTATTATTACAGTCTGACTAGTAAACATATACATAATTTCTTGTATTTGTTATATTTTTATACAAGATATTAAAATTTATTAAAGTTACTATTACGTATTTTTATTTAAAGGTATTGATATTAGTTAGTTGTACCTTGGGCAATTAGCATATCGTATTAAAAAAATGCAGTTTTACCAATTCACTTTAATAACTCAAATTTGACCTCAGGAAAACTAAAATGGCTTAATTTTTTAAATAAAATTTCAATCAAGTTCAATCGAAGATCAAAATAACGTATTAAAAATATAGAGAAACTGGTTAGCTGTTTCCTGACCATTTATTTAAAAAAATAATAATAATATTGTGAAATTTTAACCGAAGCCTGCAATTTTCAACCTCTTTTACTTGATTTTTCATCACTATCATTTTAATTGTAGGGCAAATGTTTTGTTGCAATTTAAATATTATTTTTAAATTAAAAAGCAAAACTCAGCTTGTTAGTAATGAGTACAGTAGCACCCCTGAAATTGGCATAGTAATGAGTACAGTAACACCCCTAAAATTGGCATATTTAGGTTGTAGGACTACAAAATCCTATATTAACCTATTTGTAGGACAATATTGTAAATAATTTTTTAACAATATTTAAAACATTATTTTGTTAGTGACTACGTTATACCTATATGTTTTTTCGGCATGTTTGACGTGGAGGACTCGGTATACCTATCACAGTTTTTGTAGGACAAACACTTTTTCTTTCTTTTCACAAAAATCTTAACAAAATATGTTTAAATCAACCTGTTAGGTGTAAATTTTGCAACACCTGAAAAATCGGCATGTTTAGAGTTTTCTCGGAAGCAGTCCTATCATGATCCAATGTTGCTGTAGTCAGAATTTGGGCGACTTGTCGAAACGAAGTCACTCACAAAGCTTTAGCTGGTTATAAATTATCAAAAAAAGCCCACGGGATCCCGGTTTAATCCCTGATATTATTTTAATTACAAAAATAGTATGTGAATCTTGTTTTCTAATAAATATGTGTAAAATATCAGTGACTAACATAATTAGTTCTTTTATGCCTTAAGCGCTTTAGTGTTTTTTTTTAAGTCTACCTGGCGTCCCATAACCCCCAAATAGATTATGTATAGAATTCCTTGCATCAATGCCTTAATGGCGACGTACGTATCAGATTCAATTACCAACACAAAGATCCCTCATTCAATTCTCCAACGACTCCAAGATCGTTTCTTTAACGAAGTTTATAGCCTTTCTGTAAAGTTAAAAAGATCCCAGATCCGAATGCCCCATTACCTACTACAAATAAATATTTAAAAAATTAAATTTAAAAAAAAGCGGAAAAACATCGTAAACATATAAGAAAGTTTTTAGAAAACTATGTGTTTACAACTACGTAACCTAAGATTAAAGCTACAAACGGGTCTTTTAAAAAGATGAAGTAAAGGAACTTTAACAGAAACTTTGAAAACTTTAAAAAAGTTTTGAAAACATAAAGCTTGCCCTTAAAAGTACCTATCTGTATTTAAAGGAACTTTTACTAAGAGTAATAAGATTTCGTTTGACGATAGGAAAAAGTTTTTAATACAAATCAATAATAACGGGAAACTTTACCTATCAATATTTTAAGCTAATAACATTCTATTACTTATTTATAATACAAGGAGATTCCTCAAATTATATCAGAATCAAACAGATGGTCCTAGCTGCAATTTCGTCTTAACCTGCTCGCAAGGAGGTATCTAGAAGGGTGCGTATAGTAATTTTTTTTATTTAGTTGCGCAACGTATTATAGTTAAATTTCTTGTAAAGGAAGTTTCCAAATTAAGTGAATTTTGCAAAAACTTTAGGTACAATCTAGGTAATCCTCCTTACCGAAAAATCAGGTGTTTAATGGGTGTAAGATGTTTAACAAGTACACTTTCGAAAAGTTCGACAACTGAAACCAATACTGATCTATAAACGACCCTAATCTTGCTATTTAAAGATATTTTTCTAGAATATAATAAAAACTAGCTTTTCACCCGCGTGGACTAGATGATTTTAACGGTTTAGTTTTTTTCCCGTTCTGATGGAATATTGCAAATTTTCCAAAGGTACACCTTTCATATTAAAGTCTATTAAACAAGTGCCAGGGATAAACCTATTCCAACAGAAAAATCAACTAAACGCTTAAAGGTACAGAAATGAGATGTCAGTCACAGAGACTAAACAAAAATCAAGCAGCAATGCAACACAAAGCATCAAAAATTTCATACATTCGATACGTGCAACAACGATGTCTACCCTCACAGTTTGGCCGACTGGATAGTCATACATAATTTTATGCCTCCCTCCTTCTTCGTCGCGTCACATTACATCACGCTTCGCGCTCTCCTTCTTGCGTTACATACTCTGCGGCGTAGCTTGCGTCGTGCTATTGAGCATTCGTATTTTATCGTATTTTATTTGTTATTATTTTTCATTATAACCAGAGTTTATGAATTAGTTAGTACATAATAAGTGTATTTATAAACAATCTCTAAAATTGCTGCCATTTAAATAACTTATTTTCGTAAAAAATTGACAATTAATAGAGTGGTTACATTTTTATGGTTCTAAGTCCAGAAATGTTGAGTTTCTCATACAAACTTTTATTCCCCCTTTAACCGCTTAGGGCATAAAGTTTCAAAACACTACCACTGTCTATTTTTCTGGATAATCAGAAGCCTAATAACCAAGTCCCATATTTACAACTTGAGAAATGACGATTTTTCTATTTTAACTTTTAATTTTAATTTTTTAATTTAAATTGTAAATTTTAACCCCAAAAGGAATGTAATTCGAAAAATGTTATAACATATCATTTTTAATCGTAATCAATAGCTTAGATACCAATTTTTATACTTCTAATAATCTTCTTCTTTAAGTGCCGTCTCCTCAACGGAGGTTGGCGACCATAAACTGGAATTCCTCTCTGTCCTGTGCTAAACGGATAATCGTACTGGCCTCCCCTGTATCAAACCATTGACGCAGATTTCGCAGCCAAGAGAATCTTTTACGCCCAATGCCTCGTCGTCCTTCGATTTTGCCCTCAACAATTAGCTGTAGAAAACTATACTTGCTCTTTCTAAAAATATGGC
Source organism: Listronotus oregonensis (assembly GCA_019359885.1). Lineage (NCBI taxonomy): Eukaryota > Metazoa > Arthropoda > Insecta > Coleoptera > Curculionidae > Listronotus > Listronotus oregonensis. The sequence continues at coordinate 51,092 of JAHBCN010001187.1, forward strand.
CAAAATAAGCTGCTTTTCTTCGTTTTATTGTAGTTAGAAGTTTTCGCTCTTTATTCATTCTCTGGAGTACCCCATCATTTGTCAGTCGCTCGGTCCATGATATCCTTAATATCCGTCGGTATAACCACATCTCAAAAGAATCCAAACGTGACATGGCTCGTGCCTCAGCGTCCACCCCTCAACTTCATATAACAGTGTAGACAGTACATAGCATTTGGTGGCTCGCCATCGAGCAGTCAGACTCAGATCCCGGTTGCAAAGTAGTGTTTTCATTTTAAAAAAGGTACTTCTGGCTATTTCTATTCTACTATTAATTTCTTCATCAGGATCCCATTTGTCATTTAACCAGCATTCCAGGTATTTAATTCTTCTTACTCTTTCTATGTCCTGATCATCTATCCGTATCCTGACATAATTAATATTTAATTTAGTGATGACCAACAATATTCACTCTTCCCTCTTCTAATAGTAAGATCCAAATTAAGGATGACCCTCACCTATCTGCCAACCGAATGATTTTTTTTATTCAAATTAATTCGGATCACGTACTATAAGTATTTTGTTCCTGATACGAACCACCATCTTCCATCCCTGAAGTGAAACTCTAGAAGACTATCAAAATATGCTGCAAAGGGATAATTATTTGTTTGATAAAAAACGTTTTCCACCCACGATCTTTTAAAATGTGAGAACAGCCAGAAGTCAGAGGGAGCTAAATCTCGCTAATAGAGTGGACGTTGCAATAATTCGTACTTTATTTCACACATTTTCGCGACGGTTTTGATGAAAACATCTCTTTTTTTATTCAGAATCATGGTGGTAGATCCAAGTTGTATCTATAGTAATAAAACAATGCACAAAATCCTTTTTATTTTTTCTAAATGGCTCCAAATGTTACTAAGAAAGTCGCACTCTAATATGTTTTTGTTTTATTCTTAGCAAATGCGGCACTCTTTGTGCCCACAACTTTTCGAATTCTTTAACTTTAGTAAAAATATTGCTCACACTGCCTAATGAAATCCGTAGGGCTTCTACTAAATTTTCTTTTAGTTAATCGACGATCTTTCAAAACCATATCCTACATTTCTGCTAAGAGTTCTGGTGATAATGCACTTTTTGGGCGTCCTTCACGTGAACAGCCTGCAAGACTACGACTACGTCTCAATTCAGCAACCCACCTTTTTAATGCTTTATCACTGCACGATATTTAGTCTATTTCTACCTTTACACGTGTTTATAAAAGAGTGCTACTATTAAAAAAACAAAGTGAACAACCTGTGCTATCTCCTATCGAATGACATAACTTATTATTAACCAGTAAATTCAAATATATTTTGCGATAAAAAATGTGCACTATATATCATTTTATTTATTATTTCAGGGTTCCTATGGGGTAGTGAAATTAGCATACAATCAGGAAGATGATTCCCACTACGTAAGTATTTTCTTTTTTATTTTCCTTCTTAACAAAACCATTTTTACTGCTTTGTTTGAAATTGTTTTTTTTTATTGATTTTAAAACTTAACTTCAGCAACAAAAAACTTTTATGCTTTCATCAACAAACTTTTTCTTTGGGTAACATATGTATTGTATGTAAATTGAAAGCTTCCTTATTGACGAGTTGTTTGTATAATATTTTACTGAATTATTGCGAAATATACAGATGTTGACAAAGTCTTTAAATTTTATAATGACTAAAGTTTATACTTTATACAAAATAAAGAAATAAATATCATTATTAGTGATTGATCTTTGTAGTAGTTTTTCTTTTAATAATTGTGGGTGAACCTTTAATAATGGGCTCATCGAATTTTATGATCAAAAGTTGGGAAAAAATAAAAATTGTACTAGAGAGCTGAAAATTGGTATGTGGGTGTAAAATTTAAAAATATGCAACTTTTCCCTATATCATTAGGGAAAAATTTTCCCATTTGATGCGAACTTTATGGGTGACACTGTATATGCATAGAAACTTTGATATCTTTGAAGCAAAGATAAGTATGCTGCAGTAGAAGTGAATTTAAGAGGTTTTGATTACGTTTTTTGAGTTAATTTTATTATAATTTAAATACTTATGTTAATATTAGGCTGCCAAAACGTATTTTCGTAGAAAGTCTTGCAGTGGATAGTGAGATACACCTTCTGCATTTAATAAACTCGCACTGCTTACCAAATTTTTCGTTTTTAGCATTGTGTAATTTAATTAAGTTCATAAATCCGTTCACCATGGTGTCACAGCCTTATTTCTATACTGATTGACAAAGAAAGGAAAATGCCAATGGTCACAATAAATTTTAATTATTTTACGCTTACATGTGAAACAAACAGTAGCTAATAAGTGATTAGGTACTTAGCCAAATCGGATAACCAATACCAGAATGAAGTTTATTAATGTGACCATAATTCGTATACATTCACTGACACTACAGGGCATTGACTTATGAGGGGTCTACATCCTCTTAGAGTATCTCATTCCACTCAACCTCTACTTATGTCTAAAATGGATCAAGCAATCTTGGAGATCATGGTACGCGGGTTGTGGTGTTGATCCATGAAGTCTATAATTACTCTGTTCACATGTCTTGTTGAGAAATGAAGTTTTTGATCGATCCAAACAGATCAAGCGTATTCTTTCTTCTCATAATCCTAAAAAATCGTCCTGGCTGGATAGCATACCAGCAATCGTCTTAAAAAAATGTTCTCCCGAGCTTGTACCCATCCTAACTCGCCTTTTTCGAATTTCTTACGACACGGGCATTTTTCCGGAGAGCTGGAAAGCTGCACGTGTGCAACCTGTCCCCAAGAAAGGATGCAAGACTCTTCCTTCTAACCATAGACCTATATCTCTTCTTTCTGTGGTTTGCAAAGTAATGAAAAAATTAATTAATTCCCAAATATTAAAGTATTTGGTAAAACACAAGATCTTACATGTCAGACAATATGGATTCCGTCACAGGAGATCCACAGCTGATCTTCTTTCCTTTGTCTCACACAACTGGAACAAGGCCCTTGAATTTTTTGGTGAATCCCAGATCGTTGCTCTTGATATATTCAAAGCTTTCGATCGGGTCTAGCATGATGGGGTTCTTAACAAACTTTCTTCTTACGGTCTTCCACCTAAACTTTGCTCTTGGCTCTCCAGATTCCTTTCTAATCGACAAATATCAATTATTGTAGATGGTCATTCTTCCAGCTTCTACCAAATTAATGCTGGGGTGCCCCAGGGCGCATTTTTACCGATCCTATACACGTTCAGCGATGCAAATTGCCGAAGATAGCCGAATGATGTTTTTACCAATCCTAGCTGATTTAAGCAGGTCGCGCTGAATATGTGTAGGGTTAGTAACGAAATCTCTCGCATATTTTTTACACCAAGTACTTATTATCCGCAATATAAAAAAAATATTGGTGCAGTAGGGCAATCAAAATAAACTAAAACTTTATCTTATTTGATTTTCCTAGCACAAAAAAAAAATCATATTTTTTGCACTTAAAAGGTACTTACTTCTTTATATACAGCCGCGGTTTTTAAAAAATATAAAAAAAAAGCAATAAACACATTATACAGTATAACAAAAACTATATTATTTTAAAAAGTAACTAAGTACAAAGCAAGTTTTATTCGTTGGTTCTATACGCTACAAGAAAAACGGTAATAGGTACATAGAAAAAAAGTAATAAAAGTGTTACGAGCTCGATTTTCGATTTCACTGGGCTAGAATAAACAGAATCGGTCTAATTTCATTTGTTTCGAATATACGAGGTATTTTTTTATTTCGATTATTATATGAGATATCAAAATTATGTTTAGATACTATTTATGTAGTTTTTTTAAGTATAATTCAGGGACCTACTTCAATTTTTTCATATCAATTTCGTTTCTGAGCAATGACTTCAACTTTATATTTTGATAATAGGACCACCTGTATATTTTAATGTCATTAAACATTATTTATTTTTTAAGCAATGTAATAAGATATAGGTAATTATTTTATACAGGTGTCCATTTGGTGTAATGTCGCTATTGCCATCTTCAAAACAGTAAGATGTACAAATTCGATTAAATGAGGGAAAAGTTGTCATTTTTATGGAGAAATAAAAATTTGTTTACAATGTTCCCAAATTTTCCCTACTTTCCAAACTATGGGAAAAATTTAAAAAATATCCAATTACTTCTCATATGCCGAAAATTTAAGAACGTTTGGCGACACTGACAAATCTTTATTGCTCAATTTTCAAATAAATATTACCATATTTTAAATTTAAACCCCTCCTCTTTTATCTAGGGGCGGAGTAAAACTTTAAAATATTTATTTTAAAATAAAAGAACTCTACTTACTGCAGAAAAATCTATTTAACCGATTTTTTTATATTTTACCCCCTACTCCTACCTCCCTCCCACCCTCCTTAATTATTACAAAAATATAAAACAAAGCATAAAATTAGAATCTGCATACCCAAAACCCTTAAAATGATATATTTCTCAATTTTTTCCGAAAATATCAAATATTCCCCTCCCTTTTTCCTCCACCCTAATTTTTACAAAAATATTTTTTTTTTTGCCTTTTTCACCCCTTTCCCCTGGACCGATTTTGCTCAAAAACAATCCAACCCGTTCTTTTATGGGTACCGACCTATGTACCAAATTTGAAGTCAATAGCTTAATTATTTTGAAAGTGATCGCGGGAACTAACATACAGACAGACGCATGCCAGACAGACGGACAGAAAGAATATAATAAAACCCCTTTATAGGTATAATAAATAATTTCGATTTTCTCAGAAATCGCTTTTAATGACATAGGAGGCTTATGCAAAAAACCCTTTGTATCAATTAAGATAAAATAGAACTAAGATGTCTACTTTTATAAAAACATTAAGATTTTCTTTTAGAAAGGGATCATTTTTTATTGTGTCTTTGTTGACTTTCTTTATTAGCACGTTAATAAATGCCCCACAGTTTAGATTTCGATTTCGGTTTTTTAAAATTAATCACCCTTATTTTTGCAGTTGTGTTTGCACCTAAAATTTTTCCTGAAGAGGTGCCTTTTATTATCGGAAAATGTTCTAAATACAATCTAGTTCGTCTTAGTGGTATTGGAAAAATTTGATATCCATTCCTTAACATGGCTTGAATAGTCTTTTGAATCAAATTTTGTATGAACGTCGACTATAAAACATTCCGTGGTTTTAAAATCCTTTATTTCTATTTTGCAACATTGATCAAATGCAAAACGTATCAATTTCACTCATTCTAAATAGAAATAATGCAAATATTATAGGTTATTTTCCACCACGCAAACAAATCATCACACGGGCTGACTGAATTTGCTTAACTATTGCACGATAACTAACCCATAGATAAAGAATATAAATAGGTGAACTAACCCCATACTAACCCTACACATATTCAGCGCGACCTGCTGAAATCAGCTAGGATTGGTAAAAACATAATTCGCATATCTTCGGCAATTCGCATCGCTGAACGTGTATAGGATCGGTAAAAATGCCCCAGGGCTCAGTACTGACACCCACTCTGTTTCTTTTAGACATTAACGATCTTCTTTCTTCCACAATTAATCCCATTCATAGTTTTGCTGACAATAGTACCCTCCACTCTAATATTCAATTTCTTAAGCCAGTCAATAAGCCTGATTTGGAAATCAAGCGTAGGTCAATGCAGATGTCTCTCCCACAAGACGTCAAACTTATCCTGAATTGGGGCGCCAAAAATCTTGTTCAGTTTAATGCCTTCAAAACACAGTCCTGTTCGCTGTCGCGTTAAAAGTCTGCCACTGCTCATCCGTTACGTATAAGCGACCAAGTCCTGCCGAACAAAGAGTCGCTTAATCTTGTCGGGGTTACTTTTGAGGATAACCTCAACTGGTACAAACACATTACATCCATAGCCTTAGCAGCTTCAAAAAAGTTTGGATTCCTCTTTCGAGCCAAAAAGTATTTTTCTTCTTCCAATCTGTGTACTCTTTTATGTATCCCAAATCAGACCCTGTTTAGAATATTGTTCTCATGTCTGGGGAATGGCGTCTCCTACAACACGTTTGGACTCCATTCAAAGAAGAGCTGTTCGTCTTATTAATGATCCCACGCTTACAGAGAGGCTTCCTCCTCTGCCCACCGTCGAGCTGTGGTTCTATAGGTATTTTCACGGTTTCTGCTCAGAGGAGTTGGCCAATATAATGCATCCTCTGCAGCTCCCAATAAAGCAATACGTAGTGCAACTTTTATGCATCCTTTTACAGTTCAACTAGAGAGGCCTCGAACTTTTCGCTTTCTTCGTTCCTTCATTCCTAGAGTGTCCAGACTATGGAACCTGCTACCCGCAGTGGTTTTTCCTTCTCCTCCCAGTCTCCAAATATTTAAGTCCCGTGTGAACAAACTTCCTCTCACCACACCTAAGACACCCACGGTACGTTAGTACTTAGGCTTTAGCCTTCGTGGACTGTCCAAAGATAAAAAGGGAAGGAAGAAATGTGGTGCTACTACTTGTACGGAAAGGTAGTCATGTTTCCCTAATAGTAACTAGAGGTTTTCTGCTACCATAACCGAGGGCAACCCACCATTACACCCACATGATCAATGGCTACACCCAATGGCGATAATAAGAAAAAAGCTCAATACTTCTTATTCGGCAGTACATTGTACGCATCCCGACTACCCTTCGTGTACTTGAAACTACTGATTTGCAGTTCAACCAGTCAAAAGTTTTAGTTGGCGATCTTAATGCACCCATCTAGAGAAAAGGTAGGTTAAGATCGATTTGTTTTTCTCCAATTTCACTAACTGACACATCTTCTTTACGTAAGTCCAAAATTCACCCGCTCCTAAAATCACTAAGCTGACGAATATGATTAAGTCTTCTCACTCGAGGCATATTGTCTGTTAAAATGATGTAGTTTCAAGCATGTTCTTTAAATTGAAAATTATAAATGGAATCAAAAATAAAAAAAAATATTTGGATAGAACCAAAAAAAACTCTAAAAAAATGAAAAAAATTACCCGTAAATAAAGCTAATTTATTAATCTTTAACTACATTGCAAAATATTATTAAAATAAGATTTCAAACACTATGTCTTTATTTTTCTGTGTTACCGACGGTATAATCTTTATACTTTGATAAAACTTAAAAAAAAGACAGAAAGTTGATAAATGCTTGTTTTTCTTGCAATATAAACCAGAACTAAAATTTAAATTTTAATGTAAAATAACAATCTATACATTTTTACACTAATGCCACAGGCAAGAAATATACTTTAAATAATGAATCTGCTATTTTTAAATTAAAAACTTTCTTTGTTACACCAATTTTAATATTAACCGCTTAGTAAATTCTGCGGAAACTTTTTAAAAAAGTATGGTAATGTTATCTTGTTTTAAACGATCTTTTAACATCTCAAAAGTTTTAATATTAACATAATATCCTTTTAAAAGTTCCACGTAAAACTTTTTTAATAAATATGAAAAATACTCCAAGTTTAATTAAAACTTAGAAATAATAGTTTTTTTATTAGTATCTTATATTTCTTGTAGTTTCGGAAAGTTTGACTACAAAAATTTTAAGCGTCTGTTAGATAAAATGACTGTAGATAAACGTGAAATTAAGTTTTTGCAACAGATAGAGATAGATACATATCTCGCTTAGGTATCTTAAAGAAGTCAAATTAGTTAAACATGGAGGAGGAGAGAACTATAAATGGGATTAATCATGGAAGAGAAATAATGGTTGATGACCTGGCTTGTGTTAGGGTTTCTACCTCGAATCGGGTATATTCTTTGGCTTAAACTTACTTTCAGATCTTCTACTAAATTCATCTGCTGTATATACCGGTCCCCGTCTGACAATTTCTACAACGAGTTCTTTGATTTCCTTTCAATAAAGATCGACAATATTATTTCCCAGTTTCCATTGGCCCAAGTAATCGTCCTCGGGGATTTTAATGTTTATAATAAGGATTGGCTAGGCTCCACAAAAACTGATACACAAGGCAGAGCAGCAGAAAATTTCGCAATCAGCAACTCGCTCACCAATCTAATTATGGAACCTACCTACTTTCCTAGGGTTCCCACCCATAATTCTAACCCCTAGATCTTTCTTACTTCCACCCCCGAACTCTATCAAGCATCAGTAACTGCTCCCCTTGGTCGCTCTGACCATGGTTTGGTCACCGTATCATACTCCACTCATTTTGAGGCAACTGAAAGCATGCCGCCACGAACCGTCTGGCACTACAATTCGGCCGACTGGGATGGTCTAAGAGATTTCTTTGCCAGCTACCCTTGGAATCCTACCTGCTTTTCTACTCACGATCCTTCAGAAATATGTAAACAAATTACCGAAACAATTCAACTAGGCATTGAGACCTATATTCCCCACACTAAAAGAACCCCATAACTTCAAATCACAAACCGTGGTTTTCTAAATCCTGTGACAAAGCCAGACTTTTAAAACTTCAACCCCACAAAAGTTTCTTCAAAACCCCAGTCCCGAAAATCGACAGGCTAGCATCGAAGCAAGAAATCAGTATAATCAGACCATCTCAGATGCAAAAGACCGTTTTAACAATCGAATAAAAGATAAAGTTCTCTCTTGCTCAAATGGCAGTAAAGCTTTTTGGTCCTTTGCCAAAAATATTAGTCAGAACTTTTGCACAAATTCTTTTCCACCCCTAATCTCTGAAGATGGAATTGTCTCTACCTCCAAAGGAAAAGCCGAACTATTTGCCAAACAATTTGCTGCCAATTCTACGCTTGATCCTCCTATTAATCTTCCTTTTCCAACAGTTGTCCCTGTTTCTCATAAAATGTCCGATATAATTTTTATGTATTCTTTCTTCTCTTAATACTAAAAAATCGTCTGGGCTGGTTTGGGACACCAGCAATCGTCTTAAAAAATGTGCTCCCGAGCTTGCCCTTTAACTCGCCTCTTTCGAATCTCTTACGACACGGGCATTTTCCCGGAGAGTTGGAAAGCTGCACGTGTGCAACCTGTCCCCAAAAAGGATCCAAAAGTCTCCCTTCTAACTATAGACCTATATCTCTTCTTTCAGTTGTTTGCAAGGTAATGGAAAAATTCATTAATTCCCAAATCTTAAAGTATCTGGAAAAACATAAGATCTTACATGATAGACAATATGGATTCCGTCACAGTAGATCCACAGCTGATCTTCTTTCCTTTGTCTCACACAACTGGAACAAGTCCCTTGAGTTTCTTGGTGAATCCCAGATCGTTACTCTTGACATATCCAAAGCTTTCGATCAGGTCTGGCATGATGGGCTTCTTAACAAACTTCCTTCTTACGGTCTTTCACCTAAGCTTTGCTCTTGGCTTTCCAGTTTCCTTTCTAATCGACGTATATCATTTAGTGTAGATGGTCATTCCTCCAGCTTCTACCAAATTAATGCTGGGGTGCCCCAGGGCTCAGTGCTGGCACCCACGCTGTTTCTTCACATTAACGATCTTCTTCTTCCACAATCAATCCCATTCATAGTTTTGCTGACGATAGTACCCTCCACTCTAGTATTCAATTTCTTAAGCCACCGTGTAATTCTGATTTTGAAAACAAGCGCAGGTCAATGCAGATATCTCTTTCACAAGACCTCAAACTTATCTTGGATTGGCGCGCCAAAAATCGTGTTCAGTTTAATGCCTCAAAAACACAGTCATGTTCACTGTCGCGAAAAAGTCTGCGAATGCTCATCCCTTACATATGAGCGGCCAAGTTCTGCAGAACAAAGAGTCGTTTAATCTAGTCGGCGTTACTTTTGAGAATAACCTCAACTGGCACAAACACATTTCATCCATAGCTTCGGCAGCTTCAAAAAGATTGGATTCCCCCTTCGAGCCAGAAAATATTTCTCTTCTTCCAGTCTGTACACTCTGTATGTATCCCAAATCAGACACTCTTTGGAATATTGTTCTCATGTCTGGGGAATGGCGTCCCCTACAACACTTAGCCTTCTGGACTCCATTCAAAAAAGAGCTGTTAATGATCCAACGCTCGCAGAAAGGCTTCCTCTTCTTGCCCATCGTAGAGCTGTAGGGGATCTGTCGCTCTTCTATAGGTATTTTCACGGCTTCTGCTCAGAGGAATTGGCCAGTATTATTCCTTCTCTGGCAGCTCCCAACAGAGCAACACGTAGTGCAACTTTTATGCATCCTTTTACAGTTCAGGTAGAGAGGCCCCGAACTTCCCGCTTTCTTCGTTCCTTTATTCCTAGAGTGTCAAGACTATGGAACCTGCTGCCCGCAGAAGTTTTTCCTTCTCCTCCCAATCTCCAAAAATTTAAGTCCCGTGTGAACAAACTCCCTCTCACCACACTGAAGACACCCACGGTACGTTAGTACTTAGGCATCAGCCTTCGTGGACTGTCCCAAGATAAAAAAAAAATGTAGAGCAGAAATAAATGTGCTACCAGTATTTGTATAATTCACACAAATTGATAATGACTTCTTTTTGTTTCTGAACGTCAAGAATAAATTGCGTAGACGATTTTCGTTGGCAGAAACCATTGTTACATTTAAAATCATGTTTTAAAGGTTTCTCAAGCAAAATGGAAAAAACTTTTTTTACAAGCGGGCGGAAAACAATACTTTTCCGCACTAATCTGCTTGCGGAAAATAGCACGTTTCCGCACTAGTGCGGATAAGTAAAATCTTTTAGTTTTTGGAACATAAATTAGTATCTAATTATAAAATAATGCATAATTTTACTTATAATAGTATATATATATTTGAAGAAACTGAATTTTGCTGTAATTTTGCAGTCTTTTTATAACATTTATTAAATAAAATTAAATAATCCTAATATACCAAATGTAAGTACATATTTTTAATAACTCCATATAAATTATCAAAAAATCCATAGCAACCAACTAATTGTTTATGCATCTATCAAAAATTAATTTTCTGTCACGCATTTTTTAACCAAATTGGAGAAACATTTTCAATGGATTCTGACGACGATTTACCAGCATCGATTATCGAAGCAGCAGAAATAGCAAATATAGATCCCCTGCCCATGAAATTTCGTCACAGGTATGAAAAAGAATTTGTTATGTTTAAGAGCTGGTGTCAAAGTAAGGTTGTGAAATATTTTAAAAAAGAGATTTTTCTGGCCTATTTCCCTTATTTATCAAAAACGTGTAAACCCAATTCATTATGGTCTATATACTCTATGCTAAAATGTATCATTAAGTTACTAAAGAACATAGATTTAAGCAAGTTTTTAAAGGACGGCCTACCTTAAAAAACAAAGCGTTGGTTTTAGACCCAAAAAGGCTAAAGTCTTTTTAAAAGAAGAAATATCGAAATTCATGGATGAAGCGCCAGATAATACTTATTTACATATAAAAGTGGCTACGATTTTGGCTTATCGGGCGCTTGTTGTAGAGAGGAGTTAACAAAAATATGTCTGGACCATATTGAAGACCAAGGAAATTTAGTATTGATACACATCCCAGACTCAAAAAATCACAGCTCTAGAAGCATTGTCATTTCTGGAGATGCCGAAAATGGAAAATTTTTGAAATTATTTAGAAAGTATGCCAGTTTAAGAAAGCCGACAACATCACATAGGCGATTTTTTGTGAACTATAAACACGGAGTGTGTACAGTACAATGTATCGGCATTATCTTCGGAAAAAGCGGCCTATCTCAAACTTCCTAACCCGGAATTGTGTACTGGGCATAGACTTAGCTGGTCCTCTGCAACATTTCTCGCAAACTTCGGACAACAAATATCCAACATTAAACCTCTTGGAGGCTGGAAGTCTACATCAGTCGCTGAAGGATACTTTGAGAATTTAAATTTTAGAAAGGATATTTCAAACAAAATACTCAATTTTACCGAAACACCTTCCACAATCCAGAAACAATTGTCAATGCCATCTTCCAATGTACTAAACCTTTCGGTTCAAGCAACTACTTTCATAGTTGCAAAAGATTGGCTCATCAAGAACCCAACGCCGCCGCCGTCAACGTTTTCTACAGAAAAGCAACTCGCGTCAGCAATAAATTTGCAAAACGCGACCAATTGCACTTTTACTATAAATGTTAATAATAATAATTAGTTTATAAATTTCTTCATTAATAAATAATATATTAATCATAAATCTTTAAAATAATGTTGGTTTTTCCTCTCGCTTGTAGAAAAAATATTGTTCCTAACACTTGCGGAAAAGTATCACTTTCCGCACGTGTTAGGAAAATAACTATTTGCCCCTCGTAGTATAAAAATGCTATTTTAACATTTAAACGAACCTTAGAAACACAAGAATTTTACGCTCGCGAATAACCTTTCGAATATTTTCCGAAGTTTTTGGGCAGAACGGGCTTTATATCATAAATTCTGAATTCGCTTAGCTAGTGAAATTTTAACAACCACCTCTGGGAAATAATTTGGCAAATAATTCAAGCGAGAAGTTTCAAAGGGAAATTCCTTTAAATTGGTATCATCGGAAGTTTATTTATAAAATTATTTTGATTAGTTGATTATAGAAGTTAAGCCGAGCAAGTTGGGTCGTAAAGCTTAATCAGATATCAGTTCTGAAGTTTTCGCAGTGTTCGGAATCTCGATAGATCGGCCCTTTTTAAATATAACACAGCTTACATTTATTATTAATATTATTATTAATTAATATTTACCTTTTTATTAAAAAATATAATTAGAACGCCCCAGCGTAAAGTGTAATTTTACGCCACTATTTAAGGGCATAAAATAGCCCATTACACCCTAAGCTTAAAAGTACGTAAAAAGCCCACATACCGAAAATAGGGCGTAAAAATAACTTAAAATGCTGTAAACTTAACATATTTTCTTTTTCAATATTATATTTTTTTCTTTTTTACCACAATAAAGTCATCTAAGGAATTGTATTTAAATAATGAGACCCTTTAACTTGTTCTAGATTCAATTAGATTATTTTAAATGGAATTTGTCCACTGCAATCTTAACACATTTATTCTGGTCCCTCCATGGCTCCAAGGCTATTAGTCTTAAATAGATTCCATAAACATTAAAATGGTTCCTTCACGTAGCTTGTCATTTTTGACTTTTCCTCGCTGACCCTTACAAATCTGCCATTGACACCATAAATTCTTATGTGGTTTTTAATTCTCCTAACAAAACCAGCATGGATTGTCTTTGTCAAACTCATTATTTCCATGTGCTTTTTTAGCATACAACGCCTAGTAAGTTCACATACCACTATTCTTTGTTGCCCTGCGGCTGTGGTTCAACAAGTATGTTGAGTAACTTGAGCGAAAAGTATTTAATGATTTTTTTCACCTACCGGCGGTTTCCCGGGAGTTTGTAACCACCAAATAAGGGATTCCTGGTTTATTTATTTAGCTTTTAATAGATGTTTTAAAAGGTCTATCAAAAATTCCACAGTATGGTTCTTGTCCTTATGTGATATACCCGTTTACAAATTGTTTGATGCCCAAACATAAACTTCCAAGTTAAAAATATTGTAGAAACTGTGAAATGTGTATAAAACGGTGAACCATTATTATGTTTACAAATTCCAAGTTTACCTTTTTGAATAGTAAAATCCGATCTTTTTAATTTTAAAAATAAAATGTACCTAGGTAGGTAGGTAGGTAGGTTAAAAGTGAGTGGACTTTTTACGCCCTCCACTGCGACCGCTCGGTCTATTGTGGCTCACACCTTTTATATTTCTCCCAATAGGATCGGACTTCTAATGAATCCGATACCAGATTGGGAGAGAGTTTTTACATCTCCTCTTACTCGTGTCGCTACCGGACACAAGCACAATGTGTTCTGATGTGTCCTGGTGCCCCTGTCTCCTGGAGAGTATGACGAGCAGACAATTAGATCCATCATGCCCTCCTCTCCCGGTCTAGTGACTTGGGTAGTTACCAGGTTCTTGTTACAGAAAACATGTTCTTTCTGAGGCCGCATCTCCGGCCTCCTATAAAAACGGTTCTATCCGCTTTCTGTTTAAAGCCAGGGAACCCTTTTTCCTATAAAGGCGGTTCTGTCCGCCTTCTGTTTGGATTCAGGGAACCCTTCCTAAGCACTTGTTTGTTCGGAATGGATTAGCCCTTCCCCGTGAAACAGGAGCCGGTGACTTCAGGGGCACCTTACGAAACGGATTTACCCGTTTCGGTTGGCGCACCTTTGTCTGCTGTGACGTTGAGTGGCACCTCTCGAAACGGATTTATCCGTTTCGGTCAGGGCACCTTTGTCACTTTTTTTCCTATGAAAGCGGTTTTGTCCGCTTTCTGTTTGGAGCTAGGGAAGTAATAGTCCACCACAGCAGAGCCCCGCATTACCGCAGTAAGGCTAGATACTCTGAGAGGTCGCCCTGTATCTCAGAGGCACCGTTGGGGACACCTGTTTAAGGCACAGGATGTCATTCACTCATAAGCACGGTATGCTAACACCTTGAGTTAAGCCTTGTGTTCATCTTAGCTTCGGATCCCGTTCCACACGCTAGCCAAGAGAGTTGCCGATAACCAGCAACTCTAGCGCATGTTCCAAAAGATCCTACTGGGCCCAACCACAACGACGATGTGTGAACACAGCGGTTGGGAAAATGCAAATGTGAAAATGTACCTAATGCATCATGCGTATTTCTGTGAGTTAGCCGAAAGTGCTGTGAACACTCCCAAGAAGATATTGAAACAAGAAGATGATTCCTATCTAGCTTTATTAGCGTCTAAAAATCTAGAAATACACTTTTAAATTATGGACCGAGTCAAAGTCAATTATTGGTACACATAAATCTAAGAGAACAGATAGAAACAAGATACAAAGAAGAAGGGAATCTCAAAGAATTTACTATAACAGTCGGAATAAAGCATCATAAAGAGAAGAATTAGAAGTTGGCGATACAAGTTGGATTACGAATCGGAAGAAAGAAGGAGTTTAAGTATATGTTGGGATCTCGAACCTACCTGGTGGAAAATGATGTGTGAGTTAATGAAGTAGAAAAGATACAGAAAATATTGAAAATATTTAAAAAGATGAATGTGTTTACTGTTTAATAACTTTAGTTAATTTGTTTTTGGTTAAAAAAAAGAAGGAGATGTGATATACCTGTCTATATATAGGTTGTAGGAATACTGAATCGTAGAAAAGTCACATGTCAAAACTGTTACAGAAGAAATAAGAAATATAACAATTACTAAATATAAATATAATGTCTTTCTTTACACTACCATCACCTTGTGTGAGAATTATTTGACTAATACAGTAAAGCCCCGATTATCCGTGCGCGGTTTATCCGGGCTGCGGATTATCCGTGCATGCCCATTATTGAAAAATTGCCCCTATCAAACAGAACTTATGATAATCTTGTTGGATGAAGTTTTGGAAATCCGTTTACGATCAAAGATACAATTTTTACAGTGGCAAATGCTTGGAATGGAGTAAAAGAAATTACTTTCAAAAGAGCTTTTTAGAAAATAATGACGGAGAAACGATCATAACTGAACTAACTGCATTAGTTTGCAACGAAAATATTTTGAGCAACAAGAATCTTCGGACCTTGTCGACATTTTGAACTTGCGCAGAATACGACTTTTTTCAAACGCATAGCTACCTACCAATAATATATATTAGGCTTATGTAAATGCAAGTTAAGAGTTTTTTTAATTAAGTATGTATAAAAGTTTACTTCTGTAGAATTCTGTTTTTTATTCTGTTATGTATTTTGTTATGCAATTTAAAAGTTAATTTGAACTAATGAGATCTATTTTTTCTGTTATCTTGTGTGTACATAAATATGTGTATAATATGTAAGAAATAAATGTTCGGATTATCCGTGCTTTCAATTATCTGTGCATCGTCCGGTCCCGTGGAGCACGGATAATCGGGGTTCTACTGTATATCTACCTATACATTTCCTGGGTGACCTCCATTGCTTGGGACCCAGGTCACAGCTAGCACGTTGTACAGTGTAATTTCTTTTAGGGTATATACAGGGTATTTCAAAACAAATGCGAAAAACTTAAGGATGTGATTCCTTCTTCCAAATAAAGGGTAGTTTGTTGTATAAACTGTGGGTTAAAAATCAACCATTAGGTACAAAAATGGGGAAAATAATGTTTGTATAATGTATTTTTTATTTTTTAAACAAAAACCTATAGAGTGATAAAATTCTATGAAGATATTACTATTATAAAAACACACTTCCTGCATAGATTTACATTTTTTAGAATTATTAAGAGGGGTTTAATAGACTACCCCTATCCTTCTTGTTAACTTAATATAAAAAAAAACTAATAATACAAGTAAAAGAAAAATTAATGCCTTGTTTATTTCTACTTTTAGATTTAAAAAAACAAAATAAAATGCATGTTATTACGCATCGGGGCTTGAAAATAATAATTTGTCGTTTTAATAGTTTAATGAAAGAGATACGAGGGACAAAAAAGTTTGAAAATAAACCAGGATATCCAAATTTGTCTTTTTCAATGTCGCTGAGTAAGTTTTTGTTTAAATTTAGTTAACAAGAAAGATCGAGGTAGTCTATTTCAATCCCTTTTACTAATTCTAATAAAGTATAAAAATATGGAGGAATCGTGTTTTCATATTAGGTAGGTATATTTCCATAAAATTTCATTATTCTGTCGCTTTTTGTTTTAAAGATTAAAAATATAAACATTATTTTTCCGCCATCTTGTACCGCGGTATCTACCTAATGGTTAACCCAACGTTTATACAAAAAACTACCCTTTACTTTGAAGAAGGAATTATTTCTTTAAGTTTTTTACATTTACACTCTAACCTGTTTTAATTCTAGACATATTGTCACTCAGAAAAAAAGTGGCATAATTACAAAAATGCATTGTTATTTGTAAAAAATCAGAAAACATGTGATAGAATACCCTGAAAAAGTTACATAACTAATATATGTCAAATCCACCACTAATATTCTTTTTCATCCCACAGCGATTCTATTGTCGCCACCCCACGAAAAACTTCACAACTTAAAACTTAATTTGACTACTCAAGACAAAATTTAACATTATTCATATAAAGAATTATATAAGAAAGGTGACTCTTTTGTTGTAACTGTTTTTGTGTACGATTCAATTAACCTTCTATTGTACGAAGAAAAATAACATAAGCCCAAGCTATTGTGTTAATTTATTTACAGGAAAAGTGACTTTAGCCAAAAAACACATACATATTTGTTTTTTTTTGCTTAAAAATAAAATATTCTTTTTGTTTAAAAAAATATTTGACAAATCCTCGATTACTACTTACGTAGTAATAATTTGAAAATCTCAGATTTGTTTTGCCATTATATTTGGATTTCTTATATTACTTACGCACTTCTATACTTTATTAAAATACATTTTACAATAAATATACAGACTCCTTTGTAATATTATATTTTTGTTTTGCTTGGATTTCATTTGATTTGTTTTTTTTTTTTTGGGATTCATGAAAGAAAATAAATTAAAAATAAAAGCAGATTATAAATATAACGGTAAGAAATATATTAAAGAGGAAAGGGTGTTTTAAGAAAACATGGGATTATTTTTAATAGGATGCCAGAATAAGACAAAAATGTTTTATAAATATACATAGGTCTAAAACGGCCCCGTTTTTAGATAAGAGGTGCAAGAAACAAAATCAGATTGATTGAGATTTTCTTTATATTTTAAATGGGATTTTTTAATTTAAATAAAATTGATACAATTGAATAAAATAAGTAGTGCAGTTAAAACATTGACCGAAGTACACCTTATGATGATTTTTTTAACTATTTTGCAGCAGTGGTGTAACTTTGGGCAATTTTATACATTTTTTTATCATTAATTCGATATAACTTTTTTTGGCATTGATAGTATTGATAATTTGATATGTGGTACTTATTATCTGCTTAGCTCCACATAAAAAGTAATCTTGAATTAACTGGATATACTGTTTCGAGATATTTTGATTTTAAGCTTGCGTATTATAAAAAGAGTAACACTTAAAATTAAAAACAATGGTAATTTTTACAATAAATGTTTATAGTATCCACCCCTTGCTTGAATATATGCATTTAATCGTCGTTTCATTGACACCTTAAACATTTATTTGTAAACATAAAAAACCCAATTAGAAAATACAAGGAAATATCAAATTCTATTTTTTTTTTCTTCACAACCTTTAATAATGAGGCAGTTTTGTCTGCCCATGTCCCCATTATATATCTGTCTTATGTTTGGCCAAGGTATCTTCTATTAAACGACGCCTCATATTTTTGAAATAAACGATAGTACCCACCCTAATTTAGAGAGTTCTGAGTAAAAATGTGCCTTTTCAGAATGTTTCCTTTACTTGCGTCCTAACACCCACTTACTCGATGAGTCAATGAGTGAGTCGGTAGTAAAATGTGTGATTTTTAAAATCGAATAGTTCAGAAATCACTTAACATAACTTTCTAAATTTTTTCCCAGCTTACTAGAATACTTATGTGAATTTAAATATCAAATCTCCTATTTTTATGTGGAATCATAACAAAGTTATGATAGAGGGAAAACACGGTGGAAAATATCGTATAATATACATACAGCGTGCGTTAGGCGGTAGATGAAGTTATTCACCTAATTTTACGCAGTTATTAGACTTCTAGTTAATACTGGGTTAATCATTCTGGAAAACACAACAGAAATCCGTCAAATTAAAAGTACTTTTCGTACAAAGTGCCTTTATTCAATTTACTTTTTGTCTCCAAAAACAGTTTAATCATATTTACAAACAAACGTTTCTACTACTTTTTTATTCCTACTTCTTTAAAAATAAATTGGTGCTGCAAGCATGATGTGAAATACCCTAAATATAGCTAGATATTTTTTTCAGGCTATGAAAATATTATCAAAGAAAAAACTATTCAAGAAATCGGGCATGTTTGGTAGAATGCCGCCTAAAAAAGATGGCAGATCAAATTCTTCACCCGTTAACCATCCACTAGAAAAAGTTTATAGAGAAATTGCCATTTTAAAAAAGTTGGATCATCCGAATATCGTAAAATTGGTTGAGGTAAGAAAAAGTTGTCGTTTATTTTGCACCATATTAGGGGTGTCTGAATAGTTGTCGAATCGAATGAATTAGTTATATTCGATCTGAATTCGAATCGAATATTCGAATTATTCAAATAGTTTGATCTATTCGAATAATTCGAACTATTTAAATAATTCGAAATATTCGAATAATTCGAACTATTGCAAGAAGGTACTTGCCAATCCCATGTACTTCTGTTGAAAGTGAGAGATTGTTTTCCACCGCAGTAGATATAGTAAATGAGAGACGAACTTCTTTATCGCTAGAAACTATTTCTCATTTGATTTTTTTAAATTTTTTTGCATAAACATTTATCTTAAACTAAAATTAACATTTTTTTTCTTCTGTATTTGATAATTGTGGATTACAATAACATAATAAAATTGACACTGAAAATATGAAAAACATTTTTGCTTTTTTTACATCAAACCTGACAGTTAAATTTATTCAAATTATTTCATGTATTCAGATATTCAAACTATTCGGGTATTCCAATTATTCAAAAGGTTCGAATCATTCAGATAGTTCGAATTATTTAAATAGTTCGAACCATTCGAATTATTTGAATAGTTTGAATTATTTGAATATTCGATTTGAAATTCGAATCGAATAATTCGTATTCGATTACCTAAAATAATTCGAAAATTGACACACCCCTACATCATTATGTACCAAAAACAAAACAATTTCATTTTAATACAATATCTGAATATGTGCCAATAATTTTATAAAAAAATCATTAGTAGATAGGTTAACTGACTTAAGCACCAGTAAACCCGTTAACAACGCAAATACAATGTTATGTTATTTACAGTGTTATGATTCCGTTATTTATTGACTTTGCTTTTATTTATTTGGCTCGTTTTAGGCTTGGAATTTGAGGTTTCTGCTTCAAAGTATTCGTTGTTTTCGTAGAAGCTACAAATTATTATTTAAAGGATTTAATTTATTTTAAATGAATAAGATTTAAATTAAGAAACAAATTATTTCAAAGGTTTGGACCCATATGATCTCTCGTCATTAGGTCTTGTTAACTTGTGCTTTTTTTGATTATATTTGCCTATGTGTAACAAAATTTTGTCACTGAAAGGAAAAAACGTTTTGACTGTAATGTATCTCTAATCATATTTAGGCATACTAAACTGGTTACAGTTACACATCCACAAGACCATTAATACCAATCTAAGGGCAATGAAGGTAATGGATGAGAGCATAAATTCTGGTTAGGTAAATTTAAATAAAATTGATGTTTAGATATTTTAAATATCTAAAGGGGGCTATAAATAGATTGCTTCTTTCGGCCATCTCATAAGATATCGTGAGAACCAAACAAAGCGGCACTAGAATTTTTGGTCTTTCCTCGAGTTATACATCTCCGCATGAATCGTACTACAGATCTCACAAAGACCTTAAATTCTAGGAATTAAAAATAATACACTCATGGAAAGCCAGCCACAAAGGTATTTTTTCTTTACGATTTTGCCAAACCTGAAAAATGTAGGTTGGCGAGACTACACATATACACAAAATATCATGCCAGACAGAAAAAAAAACTATTAATTTTTGCAAAAAAAATAACTCAACAACAAGATAAAAACATATCACATCGCCATATTTAAAACTAAAGCGACTAAATCAAATAAATGCCAGTTAACAAATGGAATGAAGTTTGTATACAAACTTTATTTCATATAGTGTTTTAAGTCCATATATCATAGTATATTTAAAAAATATAACTACTCGAAAAATCTATATCAATCCATATTTATTATAATATATATAATGTATATATATATATATATATATATATATATAATATATTATATATATATATTTATATATATATATATATATATATATATATATATATATATATATATATATATATATATATATATATATATATATATATATATATATATATATATATATATTTATTTATTATTTAATATTATATTCTAGTTCTTTATAGAGGCCTCTGATCTGTTCTTAGTCGTTTAGAGTTTATGTTTAGTTTATTTTATTTGAATGAAAAATTAAGGGTTATTTTTTTATTGAATAGAGTTACTTTGGTATTTTAGAGAAAAACCAACAAATATTTAATAAAAACAAAAATACAAACAATTTCTTAATAAAATACCTAAGTAATTTATTAGTAAATTTTATATGTTTTTAGACCAAGCGCATAAAAAACATTAAACATATATAAAACAACATAGATTAGTCACAGAATAAAGTGAAAAGCTTTTAGCATTTAAGCAAGATAAAAAAAACATTAAACTAAAAAAAAATCTGCTTTAACTGTCATTGAATAAAGATAACTGTGTAGCATAATAGTTAATTTTATTTGCCCCTATTTTAAAATCACAAACAAAGACACTTCCACTTGTGAGGCATCTCTTTCATATCCCTGGGAGGTTAGAAGGGAACTTTCTGCAAGTCAGAAACTAAAAGATGTATTGCTTTTTGTTTTTTGTTATTTTTAAGAATCCTGAGGAAATTCGTTTTTATGGCCAACCCGCCTTTTTATTGTTTTTTCACTGATTTTGATTTGATTTTCTTCAGGTTTCTGCTATAATTTATTGTATAATTAACTTACATCAACATAAGCCTTTGCTTTTAAACTAATATCCTGCATGCTTTCTTTAGGTTTTAGATGATCCAGACGAAGATCACCTATACCTTGCCTTTGAACTACTTGACCGGGGTCAAGTTCTAGAAGTTCCCACAGACAATCCCCTGGACGAAGAGAAAGCTTGGTCCTATTTTAGAGATGTAGTATTGGGAATTGAATATTGTAAGTTAAATCAAAATCATCTTAATAATTACTTTTAGGTTTGATGCCCAATAATTAATATTTTACCTATTTTCGCAGTTGTATTTATCGATGTAAAAAGGTCGTACCTTTGGTCAACACCTCTGAAAATTGTCGGCACAAAAAGTTATATTTTTAATAAATATATTTTTCTTTTAACTAACCTCACATTGAAAACCAGAATAAGTAAATTTTTTAGAGATTGTAGTATGTTAAAGTGGGGATTACCGATCACATCGAATTAAATTCTGTAGAGTTTTGTCAAATAAGTTTTTTCTATATTTTAGCTTCCAATCTCAATTTTTCGCATTAAAAATCACATTTTTTAAATTTGCTACCAATGTAGTAATCATGTAACAAGTGTCATAATGTTTTTTATGTTATTTATCAAGCATAATTGTTTACTAAAAATATTTTTCTTAATGTCTTAAGAACAAAAAAAAACAATTGTTTCAAACTTTTTTGACCACTCAGTATATACAGAGTGGACCAACGAAAACGAAACAGAGGCTATTGTAGGCAAATCCTTAATTATTTTGAAAAGCCCTCAGAGCCGTCAATTTTATTTTTGAGGGAAACACTTACTAATGTTTTTCTATCAAAAATCTATTCTCTATCTCTCTCTTACACGTGGTTTCTTATGGAAATTGCAATTAATATGAATTTTTCGAATAACTGCGATACGTCATTGGTTTTGGGACTTAGAAGCTTTTAAAATACGTAATAAAAAATCCAGGGCCGTATTTAAAAAAAACAAAGTTGATGATGGCAGCTCGAAGGCAAAACGTCGATGTGTAAATCTAATCACTGTCTTGTAGAACAAAAAAGTAGCAATGAGAATGAAAACATTATTTTGTTATATCTATTTAAATTTTTTCAAAAATCGTCGGAAGTATTTAGAATTTTTAAACTTTTATTCCATGATAAGAATAAAATTTGGGACACCCTGTACGTTTAATAAATAAGAAAAGACCTAAAAAATGAAAATCTACCCTCTTCTGATTTACACCAGAATCTGTGCATATGAGTTAAAAGGTATGGCGAAATAATGTTTGAAAATCTCGTCTTTAATAAACTTTCAATGGTCTGCAATAAGGTAGCTAATTTAATAAAATTTTTAATGTTTAAATGCATAAATCTTAAAACTACCAACTTAAAGTACAGATTGTTAGGCATCGTTAAAGGACTCCAACGATCTTTAAAATGAGGTATAACTTGACCACCGTTTCTATTTAGAATTTTAGGGGTCCCCTTCTGAGGGTTGCAAGTATGAAAGTAACGTTATGATGAATATAAAGTGTCGCCCTCAACAAGAACATTAACGGATCTAGGGTTTTTTTCTTAAAAACTAAGGTTTTGCCCCCAATAGCCACTGCTTTGTGTTCGTTGGTCCACCCTGTATATAAATACGAAAATAATTAAAAGCACGAAGTGCTACTTCGTTGCTATAGAGAATAAGATAACGCATAAAAGCAGTTCGTGTTTCTAAATCAGTAGATGGATACAAAAGATAATTTAACAAAAAAAAAACACTTTAAAGAAAATTTCAGTCCAATTCCGCTTAAGTTACAAATAAAAGATATTATTGATATCTAGAGTAGCGATAATAGCGAAATACTTCAGATGAAAGTTAAAAGGCTGGAAATTTAATGAGGCAATAAATATAATATCATTTTTATATTGCTTTTTTATAGATGTTAAACAGTAAAAGTACTATTTTAAGGGCATCAAAACTACACATAAAGCGTTTACCTAAACGTAACCGATACTTCTAAAAAATACCTATATTATTTTTTATTTCAGTGCACTTTCAAAGAATAATTCACCGTGATATTAAGCCAGCCAATCTTCTTCTAAATGACCAAGATCGTGTACAAATAACAGATTTTGGTGTTTGTAATGAGTTCCATGGTTCCGATGCCTTTCTGTCAAGTACAGTAGGAACTCCTGCTTTCACACCA
This sequence comes from Listronotus oregonensis, assembly GCA_019359885.1. NCBI lineage: Eukaryota > Metazoa > Arthropoda > Insecta > Coleoptera > Curculionidae > Listronotus > Listronotus oregonensis. The sequence continues at coordinate 74,912 of JAHBCN010001187.1, forward strand.
CCTGAAGCATTGGGAGAAGAGAGGTCGTCGGGATTTAGTGGAAAGGTAAATATTTCTGTTTAGCTTTAATGAAGATAGTAATATTATATTTTTTTTTATCAGTGTACAGACATTTGGTCAATGGGAGTCACTCTGTATGCGTTTGTTTATGGACACGTTCCATTTCATAACGAAAACATTATAGGCCTGTATTCAAAGATACGTCACCAGCCAGTCGAATTCCCTGAAAAACCAGTTATTTCAGAGGAACTCAAGGACTTGATTACGAAAATGTTGGTAAAAGATCCTTCGAATAGGATTACATTACCTGAAATTAAAGTAAGTAAAAATAATTTTGAATAAAATTACGTTAAAAACATAAATTAAACAGTATTTACACTATAAGTACGAAACCTTGTCTCATTATCCATATTTTTAATAGTATTTTGTCTTTAAAATACCTAAAATATTTACTAACATAAAACGTTGTTTATGTAATTGATTTTTACAATATACTACTATATGACAGTCAAGTCATCGTTTTATTTTCGTAAAATTTATTTAAAAATTATAAAAGATCCTTTAAATATAATTACATTACTTAACTTTAGGAATAATTTTAATTTGAATAAAATATATTAGAAATAAATGATACTTTTTTAAACTGAAAAACTTGGAATATTTATCTAGTTAACCCTAGCACATGCTTTATTTTTACAAAAATATTTTTTATTTATCCAAATATAATATTTGGAACTGTAAAACTGAATATGCTTTTTTTAATACGTTTTATTTTTCTTCTTTTATTTTGTTTTGTGTTTTAAATACTTTTAAGTAGTACTTTTATAGGGTGTGTTACTAAAACTTATCAAACACGGTGATCTATATAATTATTCACAATTTACTACAGTATGACACTTGATTTATCAATTTATGTATATAAAAATTAGTTTAAGACTAAGTGACTTCATTTATATCACAGGAACATCCATGGGTGACAAAACATGGCCTTTACCCGTTGCCGTCGGAAGAAGAAAACTGTCAATTGGTAGAAGTTACTGAAGAGGATGTCGCAAGAGTCATAACGTCGATACCAAAGTTGGATACGCTCATACTTATCAAACATATGCTCAAAAAACATTCCTTTCAGGTAAACATTTCTTATAGGTTTAATTTTTAATACATTAATATAATGTATTATCCACAGAAATATATTTTTACTGAAACTTTTAAGGACGTAATGGCTCAAAAATAAAAAATATTGATACATTTTTGTTAAGTTTACTAGCATGGAAAGTTTCTCTACAATGGGGCCGCTTTCGTCCTGGTCCTGTTGGTACAGGCACTGAGTGTCCTTAACTTATATTTTTAATGCAATCGGCAAAAACGTTTTAATTTTTTTTAAACCTTTATATACAAAGATTTTTTACTAATTTATAAAAGTACTAAAATTAATAAATTAATATATTTTTTTATATACAGAATCCATTCTTACATCGCCGAGAAACAACATTGGGTTCGGAAACGAGAAACACAGAAGTTGCTGCCGCTAAAAAACATATAGGTCGATCTGGTCGTTCGAACTCGGCTCCTGATTCCTACAGCTGGGCACAAAGCAAACAAAAATCCTGTGAGACGAACCTGGAGTCTGTAAGAGAAGTTACTCTAGATCAGAATGGCGATGAAGTAACTACTAACGTTTTAAAAACAACTCGAGGCAGGCCACAAGCTAGACAACATAGTAACCGTATTCACAAAAAAAGTAGTGAATTTAGCAGAACTTCCACTGTAACGGACGACCTAATACTAAAAACAAATGAATCTAACTTTGTATCTGATAATTCAGTTTTAACTTTAACAGATTCAAAGTCTAATGATTTAACAGTAAAATCAAATGAACTTGATTTAAAGCCAACAGAATCGTCATGTATCTCCAAAAACTCATCTGCACAATGCGCGTCAAGTAGATCGGATCTTGCACAAAACTGTGATGGCAAAACGGGTAAAACAGACTCACAAATGTCTGTGACGAGAGAAAAGCGGTGATAAGATCTTTTTTGTTTTATATACTTTAAGTTTTGGTTAGCTGTTATTATTATTAAATATTGAGATCTACTTATATGGCTGTTATACTTAGTTTTATAACTGAATTGTGTGAAATTGTGAAAAACTCTTTACAGATTTAGCAGCAGTAACCTTTAAGTAGGTTGTCTATATATCCTTGGAATAAGTTTTATGACAACTTAATATACAAGCTGTGCACTTGGCAGTTTTAGCATAATTGCAAAAGTACTTACTCGTGCTTAAAATATTTTGGTTTTGATAAGTAGTTTGCCAATATTGATAAGAGGCCAAGAATTTATTTCAGGATAAGATGTTAACCTAAAAACTAAGAAAAACAACTACACTGTTACTAAAACCTCTGATGATCCAGACAAACTAAACCAAAACATATTTTTAACTATAACTTTGGGACCGTTTTTTAAAAATATAATAAACAATGTACACCTTAATCAGAATATATATATATATATATATATATATATATATATATATATATATATATATATATATATATATATATATATATATATATATATATATATATATATATATATATATATATATATATATATATATATATATATATATATATATATATATATATATATATATATATAAAATATATATAATGATTTTGGATAACTTAAGAAAAATAAATTTTTAGTTAATAGAAAAGTCAGTAAAGATATTTTTTCAAAATAAAATAAATGTATATTTATATTTATAATGGTCTTGTTTCGCTGAAATATGTAAAAAGTTTTACACAAAGAGCATGTTTTTTACGAAATTTTATTTTGTTGCCTACACTAAGGTTCTGGATCTCTTAAAGGTATTTGCAACAATGTACCTACTTAAAGTTATTTGAGTTATGCATATATACTTAGATTTTAGTTTTGTACCTACTTTTAAATTTTAATATTTGATTTAATAAAGTTATTTTATTTTGACGTTTTTTTTTTCGTTTTTTTAATTAGTCTTACTATATTTTTTTATTTTACTTACCTACTAAAAATACGACTTTTAAAAGTATCCCAAATTAAGTTAGCAATGTAAGCAGGGCTGCGTTCGAGTAAGTCCTACCAAAAAAAAAATTATTCTTTATGGTGGGAAAAACCGACAATTTTAATTTTCGAAAAATTTTGGTACGACTTTGATAGTATGACAGATTAATTATTTTTCATATTATTTAAACTTATTTATCACTACCTTTTAAAAATCAAAAGCTGTGATTGGTGGATTTGAAAATTCGAGACAGTACGATGTCTAACTTTGTTTATTATTTTATTTAAATATTTATGCATGCATGAACTAACTCTTATACTAATAACGTTTAAAATAACAGCAAAGAAAATTGTATTATACCTATTAAAAAAAAAGGACAGAATAACACAAGAAGTGAACATAGATTTAAAGATATCAATTAATAATGATAATCAAACACAATTACAAAACACCAAGGAAATGATAATGAATGGATGAATATGAATTGATATTAAAGTTCCTACAAGGGGAGTGCAATTTTCGCAAAATTACACTGTCAAAATCGAAAATTGCATCGCAAGTTTATATTGTTGTCGAAACGTCTAAAAATTTCATATTCTGATAATTAATTTGGAAAATATTAAAATAAATTACAATCAATAATCAAATAACCAGATAACTACTTCATTTTACGTGTTTTTTTTTACAAATTGCAATCGTTTGCTTTTATATTTTATGACTTCTGCAAAGTCAGGCTTTTGCGCGAAAATATGAAAAAAAAACTCTTGCAATTAAAAGAACTTTTATCAAGTGCGGTAATTTTGTACATTATGAATTACCAAAAGTTATCCAGAATAATTTTGAACATCCCATGTAATAATATTAGTCAAAGATCGTCGTCTAAATAAATTATACCAAGAAATATATTTTGCTTGATCTTCTACAATACTTAAAATAAATTGAACTAATATGGAACACTTTGTATTTGGATTAAAATATATTCAAGATCAAATTTGTCAGCAAATCTTATACAAATAAAACATCATAACATCCGTTTGTCCCATATACACTGCTTTGCTAAGATGTTTCTATTTTAAATACTGAATTGTACGAAAATAACTTAAATTCTCGAGGAAAAACATGCTAAATGACTGAGAAGTAAGCTTATATATTGGAAAAGCAGAGCTACAAATCATAGAATTTGCCTTTTGTTCTTTAGGTGACATTTTATGGGAGTAAATTGTGGTTATAAACTTTATTTTTAATGTTTGAAATTAGCAGTAAAAAAAAGGGAATCAGGGAATTCAGTTTAAGGGTATTTCAAAGAGCCACTGACCGAATTCTTTTAACTTTTAAATTTCACAATACCTTTTTCATTACATTTTTTACAATTAATATACAAGGATAAAAAATAGCTACGTGTGAAAAATCATCAAGTTAATAAAATTAAAAAGTAAGTTTGTTATAATTTACTAAAGTGTGATATACAGATTTCCGGGTGCAGTTATCTGGGTGTTATAGACAGTTCATTATTGTTAAATTGACTGGTCTGCTGGAAATAACTTATTTACAACCTTATCAAACTAGGTTCGATTTCGGTTGGTTATACAGGGTGCCCACGAGACTATTTTCCGGCTGTCATTATTTAATATCTTTATTGATTTTATTAAAACTTGGTTTACCAACCCTTGGTATTCTAATGAAACGTAATTTTTACGCATATATATCAAAGTTTTCCGACTTTTGGTTTCATCGAAAATGACTGGAAATTTCGGTCTTTAAAAGGGGGACCCTGCGTCTATTTTTTTTTTGTTTTTGGGATTTAACCAATCGTTTTCCGTAGGAATGCACCAATTTTATGTCGAGTTTTGTTTAAATTTTATTTTTAAATTTTATCCAATGTCCCATGATTATATTTTTTTACAAATAATAAAACAAAAATGTTGAGAAGAAAGTAAAATAGTAAAGTAGTGTTTTACATCATCGGATTCGTGACGTAAATTATTGCATTTATTAATGTTATGAAATTGATATGTTCCTATTTTAGTTTTTATGTTGGAGCAAAAATACCAAAATAATGAACTTTAGGGTTCTCTACCAAAAAAGTTTGAAAAGATAAATTTAATTTTGTATTTTTCTGAAACTAAGCAAAGTATATGGAGTGATTTTAGAATGATTACGGCACTCTAGATAAAAAATTAAAATTTAATTTGAAAATAAAATGTAAACAAATTTCGATTCAAAAATCTTGCATTCGGACATAAAACAATCTGTAGAATAGGAAGAACAAACCTTATTTAGGGTGTCCTATTTAAAAATTCAAGTTTACAATCATTTACGGTCAAACCGGAACTCAAGCTCTTGTCAAAAATGCATAAAAATGACGATTCGTTAGAATAACAACCGTACCGTACCAGGTTTCGTTAATATCTACAAAGAAATACAAAAATTGCAGCCGGAAAGTAATCTCGTAGGTACCTGGTATAGCTGGGTTCTAAAATTGATTTACAGGAGATCCAGTTTTTGTGATTTTGGGGAGACTTTTTTTTTCGTTAATTTAATAATTTTTTAGGCAGATATTCTACACAAACTTAATATACTCTGGTGATTCTAAAAAAATATTTTTAACTGTTAATACAATATTTCATTATAAACCGCAGTTATTTTCCTGCAATTCATTGATTTTAACATAGTCTTATATTAAAAAAAAATCATAAAAACCATTAACGTTTTAACTTATTAACAAATATGTAAACTTGCTGATAAACAAAGGTCATTTTATTTAAATTGAATTGTAGCAATCTTAGAAAGTGTACGCTAAAGCAGGTTGGCCCCTAGGGTGGAGCGAAAATATCAACCTTTTTATTTTTAGTTCTAATAGTGAAAAAAATGTGTTACTATTGTTTAATTATAACCTGGCTATTTGCTTTTCTAAATATTATCATCTGCTCTCTTCCCTTCCTTAAAGGTAAAGTAAAATATGGAAATTTCGATGTTTTTAAAATTTTTAGCTGGGGCCCTTTTTTCTATCTATTTTTAAAAAATCTGTCAAATATTAATAATTTGTAGAAAGTATGTCCATATCTTAACTTATTAACTTTAAACCAAAAAACATAATTTTTTTCTGTGATTTTTTTCATAAATTTATTTTAACTTTTTTTACTATTAGTATTACAAAAATATTTTTTCCCATAATAAATTTATAACGGTGTTTGTATTTGCTTACGAGATTATCACTCAGTAAGACGAATTATCAAAGCATTTTATTTACTGTTAAAACACAAACAAAAATAAACTGGTATACAGTATTTGTCTTTGATTTGTAGGATATTGAGTTTTTACCACCGGTGGTCTGACCTCCGGAGGTAAATTTGTAAAATAATGGGGATATTGATTTGATGTCTTCATATGATTTATTCGGACTTTATTTTATTGTCAGAGAAAACTCTAAGGGGTAAGTTTTAAGCCTTGGTTGACTGCCCCAAGACCAAAGAAAAAGCTAATAATAAAATAAAAAAAATGTTTGTCATGCTCCAAAAAGGTTCTTATGCAGAGTAGAAATGTTCAATAAAAATATTACATTTTACTGAAGCACATTGAACGAAACTGCAATTATATATTTGTAAACAAATTATGTCAAAATTCTGTTTTAGCGTTAACTTCGTTTAGTAGTGCCAGTAGGTAAAATAGTAGTGTAGTCATATTACTTCTAAAATATCAAAGTGGTCAAAAGTTTTTACGTGAAAAACAATTAAAATTTACAGAACTGCTTAAAGTAAGGCATTTTAATAAAAAAAAAACATAAAGACGAAATTAAAGCCAATTTAAAATGTAGTAAGCAAATTAAAACATAAAAAGTAAAATCTATATATTATACCCAAACGCTCAGATTTTTTAAAATTGAGTAAAATATATTTTTTACAGGATAATTTTAAATAATGGTAGAGGATTCATTTTACATAAAGTGGATTTTTTGGGTTCTAAACCCGCTTTTAAAAAATAAAAAAAAAATAAGAAATGATATTAGAAAAAAACCACTACGCAATTTTTATATTTTTCAATAGTTTATATTTATCAATAAATTTTTCTGTAAAAGAGCTAACATGTATTATATCTAAGCTAGTATCTATTTATCAAAACTTAAATATTTTCTACAAAAACAAACCCAACGATATAATACCCAATCTCGTTCCGTCCTCAGAGAAAATTTATGACATAATCTAATTTATCTTAATACAAATTTTGGAAAATGGGACCACTTCGTTCTAGGTCCCGGGGTATATCGAGCTGAGCCTGCTCGGCTCTATTGACCTCTATGAACTTGCAGATCGCCTGCAAAAAGAAAAACCCTTTAAAAAATCCAAAAATCAAAAATACTAATCTACCTTTCGGCCACCGTTGTCAAGACGAAATTAAAAGAAAAAAATTTAACTAAATTTTAAGAAATTTTGCTTAAAACACTTAGAAAATTCTGAAAGCTTTTATACTTTTTATGTCGTTTTGTCATAAATTATTAATTTTATGACATTTATGACAAAACGTCATAAAAAGTATTAAAGCTTTTACAATTTCCTTAGTTTTTAAAGCAAAATTTCTTAAAATTTTTTCTTTTAATTTCATCTTGACAATGGTGGCCGACTTGCCACCGAAACGTAGATTAGTATTTTTGATTTTTGGGTTTTTTTCTTTTTTGTTGCAGGCGATCTGCAAGTTCATAGGTCAATGGGGCTGAGCAGGGTCAGCTGGCTATACCCCGGCACCTGGACCGAAATGATCCCATTTTTTAGAAAACTTCAAAGCGAGTACTCCCAAAGAAAACATATCAAAACATGAATCCACCACAAAACTATAGAACATATTTAATAAAAATTTAGTAAAGTTAATTCTATCATACTAAAAATAATTCCGACAAACAAAATTGCTTTAGGGTACGGAGATATTTTTTAATCTAATTTGTTCCAATAAATAATTACTAAAAAGTTTATTCTCTTATACCAAAAATTATTCTCCCAAACAAAGGTTAAGGTACAGAGATATTTTTTTATATATAAAATATTTAAAGTTCTTCAAGTCTATTAACATGACTGACAAAACAATTATTTTCCGTAAAGGATTACATATTAAAAAAAAAAGTTAAAGGTGTTAAATAAATAATCTGCGTACAGCTTTATAAAATATATACAAAAATAAACATGAGGAAGAGTTAAACATCGACCTTTTTTTATTTAGCTTAACGATTCAAATCGTATCTCCAAACGTTGTTGGTATATTCATTATGCTACTTAAAGAATGATAGCACTTAAAAAAATGCAAAATTAAACATGACAAACAGCAGTTGACACAAAAGATCCACAGCAGGTCTTTTGTTTATTTCGCAGGCGAAAATAAACAACTTCAAAACCAAGAATTATGCAAAAATTTAAAAGATAAGTCGTTTTAATCCTCCTGCTTATAATGAGAAACTAAAGCAAGACGGTAAGCATATGGACAACATTATTTTTAAAACATAAATCCGCAAGTGTTTGTAATAATAGAGTTAATAACTTTTTTTTAATTTACTCTGAGACACCCTGTATCTTCAAGTCCGAAAAGAATTTCTTCCCGACTTGGGCCTGAAAAGAGCTACTTTAGTTAGAAGGGTAATTTCCAAACGGATTCCAGACAAATTTAAATAACAAATAATAAAGTTAAGAGTTAACAGGTAACCGGTTATACATCAGTATAACCAGATGTTCTAAAAACGGTTTAATGTAAAGTTTTTTTTTAATTAAATGTTACTTATCTTAAAACTAAAAAAAATGCTTTTAATATGACGTGTATTTCAGAACAAAGCAAACAATAAAAACTATTGTTAAAAATTTTTGACCACTTAATTTTTAATTAAGCCAATTGGGACCATAAAAATTTAAATAAAACTAAGTAATTTTGGCATGTTACATGTTGCCTATAATACGGAACCAAAAAAGGAGAGTTTCTAAAAAATGTTACATATTGAAGCTTTAAACTCCCACCGGGTAAGAGAAAATAAAATAGAATTATTTTACTACCTAAACAGGGTTGAAAATATAACTTAGGGAAAATTTCCAGGAAGGTTTTAACATTCAGAGGAAGTGAGTTGTTTAAGGCATTATTCTTAAAGGCATAACTTTAATGTCATTTTCTTAAAAATACATGATTTTTGCTGCCAGCTGTAGTTTCAAAATATTTTATACTAAAATCTTCTAGACTTAAAAACTGATTTAAAAAGAAATATTTTTCTTACTTAAAATTTAGAAAATATATATTTTTTAAATATAAATACGTAATATGTTAAAGTTAGGTACTTATATTACACATAAAATATAATTATCTATAACTGAATTAATTACTTATATAACCACACAAAAGCGTTTTGCCAAAAACTCAGTCCTCCAGATGTTAGTACTTTCATGGTTATTTCCTACACAATATTAAAACTACTAAGAGCAAATATCTTTGGTAGCTGACATTGGCACAATAATTATGCCAATAAATTTCAAAGTAATGTACAGGCATCATTAGAAAATCGCATAGACTACAACCACCAAAAATCGTAAAAAATATCTTAGACTATGATCGGTTTGTAAATTTGTTTTTAAGATGCCTGTGCGTTTTCTTAGTTATCCAAGATATGTTAAATAAAAGACTCTAAGAAAGACTTAAAACTTCAATTAATATATATATATTCTTATGTAATAAGGACAGAGCTTGAGTAATAGCCTATAGTAATGTTTTATAAATATTCTTCTCTACATTAGCTTCTTTAAATATATTTGACCAACCTACGTATATCCTAAAAAATATAGCTCATGCACTATGTAATTTTCAAAAATTTGCACTGTTTCCTGTGACTTGTACTCTAAAAATAGCCTTATATAAAACAGCATAAGCTCAAAGCTTTGGCTACAATAATGGAGGGTAAAGGTAAGAAGCACCATCTCTTATGGCTGTTTGGCTCAAAAAGTGGCCCCAGAATCGCATTAACTAAAGGGGCGCTGGTGTAGCGGAGGGTATGGTGTGAACCAATGAATTTGACCGCAATATATAAAGTGAAGTTTAAAAACAATTATCTGTCATCAATTTAAGGGCCATTTTTGTAACACAGAGTTGGTGCTCCTTACTTTTACACTCCTTAGCTACAATTGAGTGTTAATAACAAATAACCATTTTTTAAATATTTCTAGGCTTGAGAATTCGTTGTCAATAAATTTCAATAGCTTAAAGATTATGTTTATTTTTACGAAAAGTGTCTGAAAAAATATGCAACATATTTAATGTTACACTAATTTTTACTTTTGTTATTCCCAGATAATATATTTGTTTATTTAATAAAATAAAACTTTTTTTTACCATGATTTTCCAATCTTATTTTTAAAATAGTCCGGAAAATATCAGGGGGCCTTGCACTATCATTTTTGTACACATATTATACAGCGTTCAAAAAAAATACTGCAAGCAATGCAAGACATTGCAAGCATTGCAAGACATTAAGCACTCAAGCATTGTAGACCTGCAGGCATTGCAAGACAACCTCAATGCATTGAAGCACTCAGCCATGCACTGAGTTGCAATTTTGACACTGCGATGTACGAAGTCTGCGAACCTACACAGTGCGTTTAAAAAAATTGTACACATATTGCAGACAGTGGAAGACCCCTCGCAAAATATAATAAGTACAAACCGAGCAGAAAACAAAATTATTTTATTTTGAAAAGAATAGCAAAATTGTTGTTTATGTAAAACACATATGTTGCACACTTTTTTGAACATACTGTATGTTAAAACGAAAAACAATAAAGTGACGGTTAAATTTTTTTATTAAAAAATCTTTTTATACTGATTAGAAAAATGAAAAATAAATGATTACTACGCAGTAAGATTATTGACACTCAATAAACATCAAATCTCTGTATACCTACTAATATTACTTATGTATAATCAAAATCTCTTTATGACTAAATCTTAAATCTTTCATCTTTGCATGTCTCTTTTATAAAATTTAAATTTTAAAATATTGCTCAAATACATACAAAATAACATACTGCAGTGTTCAGCTGATCAGTTTTATATTGAAATTTTATTTTAAAGGGTATAAAATTCATCAAGTATAATAACTGAATAAAAAAATACTTAAATACCACAAGTGTCTTTTTAATAATGGGTATATTATTCTAATATCTACTGAAACTTTTTATAGTTATTGTCTTAATCCTTTCTCTTGTGAGTTGTCAATAAATTCACAATAAAAAAGTATTAACAAATTTCTTTAAAAATACTTTGGTCGCCAATTTTTTTTAATACTTATATTGTTTATTTTGCATAATCTGATTTGCCAAGAAAAGCAAATCAATGCTATAAAGATATTTTTTTATAATTTAATAAATATTTTTTTTATTATAAGAAAACAATGAAACTTTTTAAGGTTAACTGAATACTGCAAGTAAAGAAACATACACATACACAACACGCCATAATATACCTAACTAAATAGTAGCAGTGCGATTATAGATGTTAAATTGTTAGTATTTTTCACGCAAAAATCTACTTTTAAATACCTACTATGAAATTCTTCCATATGGCTGGTTTTATAATAAAAGTTTATAAAATATGTATTTGTTTTTTTCTAGTCCTTTTTTACTATTTATATTTTCATTGGTAACTAGTAATAATTTTTACTTGGAATAAAACGAGAAATAAAACATTTTCTTAATATGTCTATAGGAAGACCTGTAGAAAAAACCATTATTAATATTCTGAGGTATCCTGATAAATTAAAGACGCAGCAAACATATTTTGACAAACTGCATCAGATAGAGTGTCAAGTGGTAATATGTTTGGATCCTTTTAAGGGTGGAAATAAATCTGATCTGATGAATTAGGTTAAAATCTTGACATTATTTTTGAAAATACTTTGAATTTTAACGATGTTAATATACCATAACCCAAAGTTTATATTTTTAGAGGAATTTTCAATTTTTGGTTAAACATACTGTTTTCAAAATGAAAAAAAATACAAAATACTTGTACTCAGCTTTCTGCATTTATTTCAATTATGTTAAATCTAATAGTTAAAGAGTTGTATTAGCATGGCTATAACTTGGTTAGCATAGGTCTTATAACATACCTATTCTGTTCATATTGGACAAAAAAAGATCATGCTTTACCATCGGCAAAAAAATTATTTTTCTGTTGCTATCTAAAATATTTTTGGTAATTATCTCTAAAGTTGCCTCCACTCCAATTTTGCCTAAATTTGGTGGAGCGCTGATCACGAACCTAAAAACAATTTTTTCGGCAACGTTTCGTTTTCGAGATATTCATTATCAAAGTTAAAAATCCAACAAACCTTATTTTTACTATATTCCCTTCTTTTTGCACACAAATCCTCATTTTTACACTATATTGGCACACAATATTTCATAAACACCTTATAAAAATTTGTTTTTTTAATTTATTTTTAACTTTTTTCCTATAAATTGTAAAGTTTTAATGTCAAAGGCCATGGCCATACTTGCTTTTAAAATCCCCAGTGTATACATGGTTGCGGCGTTTCCATTTAAGTGCAGGTTTGCAATTAAATGGAAAAAAGGTGTAAAATAAATATAAAAACAAGTATTTAAAAGGTGTTTATAAAATACTGTATGCCAATTTAAAGTAGAAATCAAAAAATTTGTGCAAAAAGAGGAAATAGTGAAAATAAGGTTAGTTTGATTTTCAACTTTGATAATGATCATCTCGAAAAAAATGTTTTTAGATTCCTGATCAGCGCTCAAAAAACCTCGGTATACCAAATTTGGTCAAAATCAGAGTGGAGGCAACTTTCGAGACAATTTCTCTTTTTTTTTTTAATTTATATGTTGTGATTTTAATTATAAAACCTCGAATTGGTAAATAAAAATGGTTCTACTAGAATCTACCATCTATATATAATTTTCTAATGTGGATATATTTATATGTAGGTAGGTATATATATTTATTTGTCTGTCCACGTGATTCTGAAGTTATGGCTTGAGCTAAAATCATGAAATTTGGCACAGTGGTAGTCTTTAGCAGTGGCTAGAACCTAACGAAGCCCGTTTTTTGAATTTCGCCCCTCGAACAAAAATAGGAGCAAAAAGTGTTTTTTTACCGTTAGCCGTACGGAAGGCGTCTTACGAGACAGAGGCTATGTAATATTGTCTCTCGCCTGGCGAAGACAGGCTTTTCATCTAGTAGTGAATATCTCTGCAAAAGTCTAACTGACACATTATAGTCTACTGTTTACACATAGACATAATACATATAGACTGCTAGAGTGAAGTGAACGCTAAACGAGCCTCATTTATGCTTTCTCACTGTAGCGTGAGCTCATTGGTCGCGCGTGACGACAAAACTGCATAACCCCACAATGAGCACGCGCGCTAGAGTGAGAAAGCCTAAGTGTGGCTCATGTAGCATTCTCTCTCACTCTTGGGGTCACTTTGGATTTACAGCATCACTCTATGAGCTACATTATAACCTAAGAAATGAAAATAAAAAATTTACCCTACTTGACCATTTATTTTATTTTATTATTTTTTTTAAATTAAAAACTATTCACACTTAATAAATATATTCCTATTATCATCACTAACTTCAACATAAAAAGATAATTAAACTTTATGTTACTCCCATCCTTCATTAATTCGTAGATGGGCTAGTCTTGATTCTATTGACACATTTTGGTAATATTCTTTTCTTTTTGTCATTGTTTTCACGTAGTTTTCTTGGTTCTTACCTAATGCTCTGGCATGTCCTGCAGATTGTTCCTAAAAGCAACATGCAAAAAACGTCAGGAACAACAAAAATATGTATTCTTACCATTTAACTATTTTTAAAAGAAAAAATATACTTACAGGAGTAAGAAATGCATGTCTTAAATAAAACATGTTCTTCTCTTCAATTTCAAATTTATTTCTTAAGTCTTGAACGTGTTCTGGGGTAACTTCTTTGTACAGCCTTCTCTTGCCTCTCCATATATGACCAGGAGGCATATGTTTTCTTCTAAACAACGCAGGAAAGAGCCTCATTTTGTACGGTATACCTAATTAAAAAAATTGTATTTTTGAATTGAAATTTCACTAAAATTTTTAAGGTTAGTGACAAATCTCTTCTTTTTGTTTGTTTCGTTTTTTGGCTTTGATTTCTTCCAGGAAATCGTTTACCAGCTCTCCCCTTTCCAGACACACGTTGCGGGCAACGTGAGCTTTCCCAGCCTTCGTCAGTGGAATTTCTGGATTGTCGGGCTCGAAACCCCCGGAAATTCCGAAATTTTCACAAAACTTAAAATTTTCTAAAGGATTTTCTTATCTGTGCAAAGCACAAAAAATGGAAGTCCGACCAGGAACTGCTACCGGTATCACGCATAACCGCTTTCTGTCAGTACTGCTCCTTCCTGCTGAGCGCGCAACCATCTTCCGCCATTAGGAAAACTCCTCGTGCGTGGGGCTTTCAGAAAGAAAAGGGTAAAGGAATCTTCGTTCACGGCGCTTAGACCCAGAAGAAGAACTCCATCGTTTGGCTTGAGTTTCTCCTTGATCCCCGATGGTAAAAGCTGTTGATACAGCGCCTTCAGCCGCCTTCCCGGAAAAAACTAAGTAGTTTTCTTATCGCGAGCACTTCACTGATCGGAGGCGGAGGTCAAACAGGAACTGAAATCTCTTTTTTTTTAATTTCTTCTTTTCATTTTCATTTATAGCTTTGCTGCAGACACAATTCGCCAGCTCTATTTGGTAGCGGTCCCAATGTTGTCTAGCTCTAAGTTATATTGAGGCTTCTGACCTAGCTATGGAATTAAACCTTTATCTTTACTAAAACATATCTAGGTAGTGCTGTGAATGGGTTTTTGTAAATAGCTCATAGGTGCAGTTATCTTGATGTGAGGTTATGATTTAGTTGAAATAAAAGTAAGCTTGGTTAAAACATGCAAAGCACAAGACACTAAAATAAAGTAATCCAGGGGGTAGTCAAGCATTGGAAATTATTATGTTTTATATTCACCTCCGCTTTATTTTTTTGCTGCTCCGGCAATTACCAGCTCGGTAGATCGTATCAGGCTTAGTAAGGGCCTAAATGACAATTTACCATTCGAGCTTCAAGAATATATCTCCCAAAGGCATCCTTTTTCTCGGACGTGCCAGCAAGTGTGCGAAAGAGGAAGAAAAATAACATTTCATTCTCCCTTGCTCTAGGTATCAAATTGGTCGGCGGAGAGAGGGTGTATATATACCCCACTGACCAATTAATACGTAGAGCAAGAAAGAAAGAAATTAGACTTATTGGCGCTTTATCTCTTACACGATTGTTAGCACGGCCAAGCGGCAAAAGGCTGACTCTAAACGATATATGCTCGAAGTTGCAGGACGATAAATCCTAGTTTTTTAGCTTTAATGAGAAATTAGTTTTGAGCTTTTGTAAAGAAATTTAGACATAACCTCATTTATTAACCCTTAATTTATCTTGCATTTTAAAATACTAATTTAAAATATTTTTTAAGATGAATTCTTATTTTACTTGTAGGACCATCCTACAAATCACTTTAAAACCCGGTTTTTTAGTACAATCCTCCAAAAACTTTACTACAAAGTCACAAATTATTAGACCGAAGATTAAATTGCTTGGTGGTGCTTTTAGTGGTACAAAAGTACTGCCAGCAAGCAAATTTTGCCGCGGTACTTAGCAAGTAGTACTCATGATAGCATTTCTTCAATTCAACTAAAAAAGAGGCCTATTCGTAAGAAGAAAACCATGGAAGATGAAGGCACTACACCTGGTGTTTTTAATGTTATTGCATTTGCAACAGCTGAAGAATATAAATTAGACAGCCTTATTAAGGGCTTAAAAGAACAGGATTTATATGAACCTCATTCCATACCAAATGACGCTGATGTTGTTCATGCTGTAAGTAAAGTGTACTGTTATTTTTTCCAAAATTTACTTAAGTTTTAAAAATAATGTTTAGTCTAAATAGGACCTATTTTTTGCACTTATTCAATAATTTTCCATTTATTTTAGGTTGCAAAATATAAAGTACAAACAGAACCAAGAGAAATATTTTTCTTTCGTGAAGGTAGTGTCGTTCTTTGGAATATTACAGACTTGGAAAGTAGTAATGTTCTTAGTTTTTTAAGACAGTACGAACAAGATAGTTATTCAGAAAGATTAGTGCAATCTGAGAGTGAAATTATGAATTATATGTTTCACCAGGATGATGAGTAAGGCAAATATACAATTTATTTATTAACTAATAATTGTCTGTGTCACATTAGCCATTATAGCCTACAAATATATATTTTTTAAAAGCCTATTTTTTCGTTACAGAAAAGCTAGTTGCCTCGACAAAGAAGGAAATTTTGTTCTTAGTCCAAACTTAAACAAAGATGATCTAGCCTTGGTAAAATATACATTTTCAAATTCTATGGTATTATCTGTTAAACTTGGCATTTGGGAAGCTTCCTTAGAAAAATATATTGACGAAATAGAAGATGTTACAGAGGATTTAAAAAAGTAAGTTAAAGTTAAAAACAAGCAAAACCACGTCATTTAGTTTATCTATAATGAGATTGCATTTGGCAACAAGAATATTTTTGACACCTTAATGATGCCATAAATATATCCCATATGGTTATTAAATTTGAAGTATTTTCTTTTATTTTAGAGGTAAAAAGATAAAAATGAGTGAGCAAGAAGTACTTAGAAAACACGGTGAATTATTTGCTTTGAGGCATTACCTAAATTTAAGTTCAGATGTATTAGATACCCCAGACTTCTATTGGGAAAATGAACAACTTGAAAGCTTGTACCATCAAGTCTGTGCATATTTTTGTATAAATAAAAGAACTAAGGTGAGTAGATATCCTAAATTGTTACAGGCTTTTAAAAAGTCTAAAAATAAAAATGAATTATTTTAAAGTTATATTATCTTATTTTAAGTTTACCCTTTTTAAATAGGAAAATACCTCTCTACAGTGCAAGAGTTAATGTATAAATCAGATGACAATTTTTGTATTAATGTCTCAGGAAATTTAGTTCCCGATAATAGCTTACTGTGTTTATTAAGACATCTAAACTACTTTGAAAATTTTAAAAACGTTTATGATTGGCTATAAAGTATAATATTGTAAATCTTATCTAAACTATATTTTGGTTTAGGTTATGAATGAGAAAATCAACCACTGTGTGGCACTCATTGAACTACTATCTCACCATTTAAGTGACAAACACCATATTCGGTTGGAATGGATGATTATTGTTCTCATTATGGTGGAAGTTGCCTTTGAAACAATACATTATGTGGATAGATATATGAATTAAGAGAAAATCTGGAAATCAGGTTGTGCAGGACGATTTTTAAGAAATTAACAACCAGCCCATCTAGAATTTACAAAAAAATGTTGAATATATTATTAAGACTAATCCAACCTCGAAAATGCAAATTACCTTTTGTGGCAAGAGATTTTAAGTAATTTTGTGCTAAGAACTTACAAATGTTATTATGAGTTATGTTTTTGCATGAACACTAGTCCAGAAATACAAAAATATTACTACAATTTTTTATAGGTAATATTAGGTATAAAACTTAGGTTCAACCAATATTAAATATTTTAAAAGAATTTTGTTGTCTCAAAATATGTCTTAAAATAAAACAACAAAAAATGTGTCACTGTGTTAAGTTTTTGTAAATAGTGATAAGGGAAACCATTGTTTTAAATGTTTTGATACTATATTTGTTATAAAATAAACAAGTTTTAACCTATGCTTAGGGTTTTATAACTTTTGGTAATTAATCTTTTAAAAAAAGATATAAAGATAAAAAATATTTAGGTAAAATATACACTTTATAAATAGGGGCTTTAAGAAAGCAAAATAAATATTATATTTAGAAATATACCCATTTTCTAGGATTCTATAATTGATTTTAAAAAAGTTGTGCCATTTATTAACTTAGTGGTTGCTATCACAAATTCTACATTGGAATCTTCTTGTTGGGATAAAAATCTTAAGGCAGATATCTAAAAAACATTTTAAAAATAATAAATTTAAACAAGTTAATATTTAATCTAAGTGTATGTAAATTTCTAAAACGAATTTATTACACTAACATTTATTATACCCCGGTTTTATTTGTCTTGCACACTTGTTCACCCGGTCAAGCGGCAAGGTATTTTCTGTATTTTAGGGCCTTTCCTACCTATTGTTTTTATGTCAAACTGATTTTATTATATAATATGTATTAGAGTTAGGGGGTGGTTCATTTTTCCCTTGCGTTTTAAGAATTTTTAAGCTCATATCATGCTTCTGCTATACTATTTTTGGACGTTTTGCTCAGAACTTAATTTTAGTGCTGTGCACTGAAATGGCGTATAGTAATTTTTATTGCAAATTTTGTTTTCTTTAAACTAACAGAAAGTGATCATAAACAATTTTTTAAATATTAAGCCTAAGGTAGGTATTTATTAAAATATGTATTTATGTTTAGTTTAAATATATTTACCTCTGCAAAAGTACATCCCCCAATAAAAAACACCAGAACTACTTTGGGAGCATCTGAATTTTGAATAACATTTGATCCAACAGATGGGGACTCATCAAATGTGGGACCTTAAATTACGAATTTTGTATTTTCCTGATAATCTAAACAAATGGTAGTTGTTACCTGGTAACAGTCCCAATACATCATGTAGTTGCTTCAATCCACCACTTTTAGTAACCTGTTCAGCTAGCCGCACACTTAGAGGAGCATAAATACTATGAACATAGCAAATATCTGTAGGGTTTATCTCTGATGTATCTTCCATTACTAACCTTAAAGTCTATAATTAAAAAAACATACATATACAGATGGCTCTAAGAGATATTTAACCTAAGAGAAACTTTTTATTATTGATTCTCAGACAGCCCAGGCAAAGTAGGCTTCCAACCTTAAATAATTTATACAAAAATCATATTAAAAGAGTGTATTTAATATCAAGCGTTTTTTTTCCCTCTTAAAAGACTGACTATTTACTTTACTTTAAATTAAAAGCCTTTAAAACTTTTTTATGTAATAAGTTTTAAGTAACATTAGAATTTTCTGAAAAACTAATAATAAACAAGTTTTCCATAGGTTGTCTACTTTTTTGAAAACAATGTACCTATGTGAAAGCTAAAAAAGTGCGAAACCTGTTTTTTTTTTCAAAATGCATATACTGGGTGACAACGAAATCACTACCCAGCTCTTTATTTTTTTGAATGAAAACATATGGCTTTCAAATTTTAGGATGACATATTATATCATAAGGTGCCGATTTTGGATATTATAAAATGTGTCTATCACTTCCGGTTTAACCGGAAACGAAATCAACTTTGATTTTTTTAATGGAATACCCTGTACATTTTTCCAAATTTGGATTCTACGGATCATTTCTATAAAAAAATCTAATTATTCTATACCTATCTCTCTTGTTTTTGAGAAAAGGGCAATTGAAGATGTCCAACGATCACATTATGAGTTTTATGGAAAAAAAAATGTTATGAAAATGTATTGTCCAATTTAATTTTTCTAAAGACTCTATCTTTGGTGGTCATAATAAAATTAGGTACGAAGTTGAAAATGATTTTCTAAAACCGAAATTTGCCCTGTATATTTTTAAAATTTGGATTCTACGGGTCATTCCTGATATAAAATCTGTTTTAAGTCATATACCTATCTTTGTTAGTTTTTGAGAAAAAAAGAAAATTGTTTTTCCTATAACTGCATAATGTGCGGTCGTTTGAACATTTCAATCGCCCTTTTCTCAAAAACTAACAAAGATAGGTATAGGATATAATTCAGATTTTATATTAGGAATGACCCGTAGAATCCAAATTTAAAAAAATATACAGGGTGTTGCATTTAAATTTTTGAAGTAACATTATTAGAAAAGTCAATTTTCGCAGCACTTCCGGTAAAGCCGGAAGTAGTTTTATTATGACCTCCACAGATAGAGTCTTCAAAATAAATTAAATTAAACATAATACATTTTTATAACATTTATTTGTTTTCCCATAAAACTGCATAATGTGCGGTAGTTTGGACATCTTTAATTGCCATTTTCTCAAAAACAAGCAGAGATAGGTATAGGATATGATATAGATATTATATCAGAAATGATCCGCAGAATCCAAATTCGGAAAAATATACAGGGTGTTCCATTGAAAAAATCAAAATTGTTGTCGTTTCCGGTCAAACCGGAAGTGATAGGCACATGTTATAATATACAAAATCGGCATCTTATAACATAATGTCATCCTAAAATTTAAATGCCATATGTTTTCATTCAAGAAAATAAACGGGTGGGTAGTGATTTCGTTGTCACCCGGTATTTGCATAAAAATTTTGGTTTAAGCTTAACTTACCCTCCTCTTCAAAATCTATATTATGCTCTTAATTTTTTAGGAGTGAAAACTACCCTTTATTGCTAAAACCTATAAAACTATACATTAAAGCTTAAGTTCAGTAAAATTTGACTCAAATAAGTTAAAAAAGTAGTATTTTGTTTCTTTGAAATATTTTAGCCCTTAAAAATCAACCCCTATTATGATTAAAAAAATATATTTACCCTAAAAAAATTATATATTATCACAGTGTTTTGCATGAAAATTTGGGATTAAGCTTAACTTACCCTCCTCTTGATTTTTTAGCGGTGAAAACTACCCTTTATTGCAAAAACTTTCAAAACTTTCATATTAAAGCTTAATTCACATAAAATTAGGCTCATATAAATAAGTATTTAATTCTTTGAAACATTATTTCTTATATTTCAACCCTTATGATTTAATAAAAAAAATGTTTACTCTAGAAAAATTAACATATTGTCAAAGAGTTGTAATTAAAAAATATGACTGCTCAAAAGTATTACTAATTTATTTTTTAAATTTTTTAATCCTTAAAAATCCACTCCTTACAATATTACAATGCAAAAAATAGTACAAATCAACGGATTTTTTAAAAAATGCATAAAGTCGCTTTTAGAATGCTCCAAAAAATTGTTTTTTTAAGCATAACTCCTTCAGTTTTTGGTATAAAAAGTTCTTTAAAAAACCATTTTGTTGGTTGTTTTAAGAGCTATAAGGTCATATATTTTAAAACTGTTTAAAACCCTTAGTTTTTTTAAGGAGTGAGTTTAAAGGGCTGAAACTAGGTAGTGCTCGTCTATACACATGCGTTTTAAACGTTTATATCTTACTTAATGTCCGTCATACAGTTAATAAAAAAAGCAAAATGTTTGTAATTCAAAAAGCTTCCATTTGATACCTAAGTAATTTTTACGTATCTCCCTCAGTTTTTAAGTTATTTTCAATGAAAAGTATTTTTTTATTAAAATACTAAAATTTGATTTTCCTAAATACATTCTAAAATTTTAACTGATTTAAAGTGCTAAATTTTGAAAAACAAAATGGAGCTTCACATTTTGTTTTTCAAAATTTAGCTCTTTAAATCAGTAAAATTTATGTAGATTAGAAAGGCTACTTTTTTATTAGAGTTTTTTGGATTCAAAAATTTTGGTCTAACCTTATTATAATTATAACTCACTCAACATTCATGACACATACCTTTTGTTTTAAAGAAAGATCTTTGCAAATGCTTTAAAAAAGTTATTATTAGTTTTCCTCCAAAAATTCGTAGATTTTGCGTTATTTGCCTTTGAAACTCTGAAATTTTGTGTTTTATGAATAACAGCTAACCTTTAACAAACCACAACTTGGTTTGTATTGGTTCCACTGCAATTACAAAAAAAAAACCTTTTTATTAATTTTTTTTAAAGCTACAATTTTGTTAATTACAGTTTTTTTTGATAAAATGCATACTTATTGAGTTATTTGCAAAAAACCGATTCAAAACGTAGATTTTATCGACGAAAAACTCCGGCTTTCGATCGCGAATAACTCAAAAAAAATATGCATTTTACAAAAAAAAACACATAAAACATTTTTTGCTTAAAAATCATTTTTATATCGATTCCTGTAGTCAAAATGTATAAAAAAATTTCCACCCTCGAGATGGATTGGCAACCACCCCCAAGTTAAAAGCTTTTAACTGCTTTCTTCGGCATGATATAGATTTTGATCCTTGAACTATTCCCTACCTACTGTCAAAGTTTCAAGTCATTCTATGCATTTTGAAAAAATTGCGAGGCAAAATGGTTCATTTCCTGGACTATGTGTAAAATAATGTACCTTTCTTAGTACAGTGTATTGGCGAGTTCCAGACTGTAATTTTAACAAATCTACTTTTTCCAATTTTGTTATGGCGAGTAGTGCCCCCAGACCATAAACCTAAAATAAAACGATAAAAGTGTTATCTGCATTTACCCAAAATGTCAAACAGGTGCGTGCTGGGGCGATTTTAGGGCCCAGAAACTATCCATCATTTGCAGGCCCATAAGGCATCGCCGAACAATATTAACGAATAGAAAAACCTTTCAACAAATTTATTCAAGCCTACTAGATATTAAGTATGTACATGTTAACATTACACGACAAAGTAAATATAAATATAAAATGAAAAAAAACAATAAGCGAAAAAAACGCTTTTTTTATGGACTATTTTTGCAGACACGTGCGGGAAGCGGCACATTATAAAAAGCAAAGGCGGCCGCCAGTTCAAATCAAACTTTTTTAGCTACTTTTTGTTTTTTTTTCTTTTTAAAGAGCACCGAATTTTCATTCTTATACTGCCAACTATTTGGTAGAATTTTAGGAGGGTTCCACACTCGCGAAAGTCGTGAGTGTGATATATCTTCGACCAGAACTAACCATAAAAAGTTTTTTCAATTATGGTGTTTATTAAATATGCATAATAAGTAGCCTAGACCACCTTTTATGGAAAAAAATACTATTTTCTAGAGACAGGAAAAAACCAACTATGGGTTTTTATAGTGGGCAGTTTGGAACAATAGTATAAAACCTGTTTTTCCGGCCAGTGTTTTATATTTTTTTAAATTTTTAATGTCGTTTTTAAGTTTTTTACTTTGCAGTAGTTAAATTTAAAAAAATCATTTGATGTTATGGTGTAAAATCAAAACTTTAAAAATACCCTAATATCTAGAAGTAAATTATTAAAAAAAAGATATATCATGTGATACTGCACTAATACCTGTACTAACTCCCTTTTATAACCCTCCATAACTTTTGGTTTAAGCCCCGATGCACACAGACTCTGCAGACATATAAGTCTTAAAACCTGTACTAGGGGTTTCCCCTGAGCTATAAGTTCCTCAATATATGGGCTGGGTTTATCTACTTCGAAACAACTTAAAAATTCTTGTTCAGCCTAAAAAAACAAATATTTTTTTTAATGTAAACAAGTGTGTATTTAAAATACTATCTTGACAGGGTCAGTCAGGACCCTCTCATTCTTTTTTTGTATTAAACTTAAAGTTTAGTTAAAACCAACGACCGTCTAATACTAATATGAATACCCATACTTAGAAGAAGATAATATGTAAATAGAAGTATTATTTTTTTAATTAAACCTAACTTCTCTGTTGTTCTATATTTACAGGGTTTAAACTGGAAAACCTGGATTTGTCAGGGAAATTTTAGGACTTTTAAATATGTCATGGAATTGTCGGGGAATATCATAAAATTTAACAAATTGTGACGAAAAGTCGCTAACAGCACTGGAAATCAAAGCTACCTATTTAAAATTTTAATATCCTCTTCAAACAACGTAAAAAAAGTAATGTAAAAAAACTACAAGATGCACAATTACATGTTTTTGTGTCCTGTGTCAAAATACATTTTTGGTCAGAAAAAACCTGGTTTTCTTAGAGAATTTGAAATATAAAATTGGTAGCAACCTTTTATCCAGTAAGGATGTGATAAAATTGACTGGTTAGTTTTAGTTAGTATACAATAATGACTTAATAAATTGGTATAAGGATAAACTGGACCTTATTAAAAAGATGCATAAATTTAAAAAAAATAACTGGATGTATTCTTATGACAAATAATAACATAATATGAGCCCTAAATACTTTAGTGATATTTAATTATAAAATTTAAAAATAAGGGTTTATCATGCAGATACAAATTCTCTGTAACCGAATAAACCAATCATCATTTTATATATTTCTGTTTCTTGGAAATATTTCTTAAAATGAAAAAATAAAACAAAAAGGGCACAAATAAGTCAAACCTTTCCTTTCTTAAATTACACGAAATTCAGATTTTTATAAATTTTTTAAATATATTAAAACATTGGTTTCAGTTTTTGTGTGTTTCAGTGTTTTTTGTTTTGTGCCCTTTTTACTAATAGGAAAAGGATTTTGTAATTTTTTTAAAGTTGTTAGTAGACGAAATATTTTTAATAAATATTTATTCAAGTTTTTTTTTAATAATAGCACCTACCTTTAAAGTATCAAAAAAGTCGTACTGATCAGTATGTTCCTTTATACATTCTGCAATGGCAGTATGTTGGGCCAACTGCTTTTTCTTTGCTAAAATCTGAGGTAATCTCTGTACATACAACTTCATTTCTTGCACTGACTTATTCTGTGTATTTTCTAATTGTGAACTAATACTTTGAGCTTGTTTAGATAAATATGGTGGTACCTAAAAAAATTATATGTCACTAAGAAAATTATTTATCAAAAATATTCTTTGATAGTCTTACATTTTGAAACTTTTTGGTAATCTTTGTATGTACAAAAAAATTACAATATTTTCCTTTTTCTCTATATCATGTGAATAGTATGGTCAAACTTTATTAGGTATATTAAATACTGCCAAATAATAAAATAATATTGAGAACATTTATTCTTACCCCGTTAAAACTTTTATCTCTTATATCAGCAAAAAGTTTATCAGCTGAATCTAGGATAATTTGTTTCTTATCTTCAGAAAGAGACTCTGTGCTTCTTTGTTCACTACTTAAAAAATTATCTATGGGGAAATTCGCAGTTGAATTATTGATGCCAAATATTTCGTCAATTAGACCTTAAAAAAAGATTCAATTACAATCCCAGCATATTATTAGAAATGGTATATGTGATCTCTACTGATATTGTGCAAACCAAAAGAACTACCGTATAAGTTAAATTACTAAACAGTATTTTTTAGAGGTCATTAAATAGGTACTGTCACAAATGAAACCCTTATCTTGTTTAGCCAATTTATTAGCTCTTATGGCTTCCAAGACATCAATCAAAAACCGTGTAGATACATATGTAGCTGTAATACCCTCATAAGTTAACTGAGTAGCCAATGGTGAAATCAAATCAACTGATCTATCAATCAGCAAAATTTGATCAATGCAGGATGGCTGATTAGTCTTTGGTTCCTCACTATTATTTTTCTCTCTCTGTAATCTTGTGACTAAGTCCCACACTTGTTTTGCAGCAGTACCTTAAAAATATATTTATTTTTTATAGTTAATCTATATTTGTTTATATAAGTACTTAATGCTACTACAAAAGAAAAACAACTTAATTAATAAGTTTTACCTTTTCCCCACACTCTAGGAATGGGGCCATATAATTTTTGTAAAAATATTATAGCTTGAGCCGTCTGATAAATATAGGTTGGATCATTTTCAATTTTATATTCCCTAAAATACACATTTAAAATTTTTAACCATTTAAATTTTGACAAAAAAAATACACAGCACCATTTACTACCACTAAGAAAATCCAATTGTAATGATTTCTATTTTAAGGCGCGTTTACACCAAAGTTGACAACTAAAAGTTGACAAAAGAATGTTTGTAGAAAACTAAAAGTTGCACTTCTCAAATTAGAGCAACAAGTGGAGGATTTTTTGTAGAAAACTAAAAGTTGCTCTTCTTAAATTTAGAGAAACAAGTGAAAAACTTGTTGCCAAAGAATTGGCGCAAAAGGTTTAGGTAGTAGTTCTCCACTAGTTTTTTACAAGTTGCTTGCGCAAAGCACGCAGCAACAAATCTTCCACCTTTAGTTGTCAACTTTCTTTGATCTTAACCGACACTTCGCGGGAAACTAAAATTAAGTGGAAGATTTGTCTCTCGACAAGTGGAAGACAGAAAAATGTTCTGTATTTTGTAGAAAAAAGTAACAAATTGCTGCAACTTGTAGAAAACTTAGTTGAAGACTTTGGTGTAAACGCGGCGACACTCCGGGGAAAACCAAAATTTAGTGGAAGATTTGTCTCTCCACCAGTGGAAGACAGAAAAAGTTGCTGTATTTTGTAGAAAAAGCAACAAATTGCCGCAGCTTGTGGAAAACTTAGTGGAAGACTTTGGTGTAAACGCGGCTTTAGGGTAAAACAGAGAGGCTGTCCAATGAATATAAAAAAATATTAAACCCATAAACAAAAGCAGAATTTATTTTTATTTATGCACCATTATAAAAAATGAATTTTCCAAGAAACTGATACTAGAAAAATATGCTGTATATAGAGGCTTAAGTATTTTATATTTCCTACCTAAAAACTTCTGATATTTCCATTGAAACAACATCAGAATCAAAGGGAAACAGTTGACATTTAAATTCTTCAATAAGAATAACATTACCAAAAACCCCTTTATGTTTCAGGGCTTCTTCACAGAGCAAACTTTTCTTTGGTACAAAGAATAGGTGATATTGTTTCTTTGAACTGTTTTTGTGTTTGCTATCATCGTGAACATTCCGTGCTTAAAAAAACTTTTTTTAATATACAGTTTTAAAATTTAAATACCTAGAATATGCAGTCTAGCGAAGCTTAGAAGACAAGGTAGACATTGGCTACCCAAATAAAAAATATATTTTGTATTTTTAAGATACATCAAATAAAAAATTTAGGTAAAAACATATAAAAAAAAATAAACAAAACATGCATAAAGTCAATGTACTCGCATTAGACAAATTGAAATCTGCCTACCCTGATATTGAAATGCGCACGAGTCCTATCAGCCAGCAACTGGTTGCAAAATCGCGAAAATAAGAGTTGAATTAGACAAATATGAATTTTTCTAGATGCAGTTGGAGAGGTGATTCTTTCGAGATGCGTACGCGGTTTTTCGGCAATACTTGTTTGGTTTAACATCAACAAAATAAAAGAATAAATGATTGATTATTTGGAAATATAATGAATAGAAGAATTAATTAATTGTATAAAAAAGTTTAATAAAATTACTGTAGGCTACTTATATTTTCATTTAATTTATTTATAATATGGAGTACATTATAAGTTCGTTTATATCTAATATGTTTTTAATTTATTTTCTTGTATTTGATCTAAAATATTAATTGTTAGGCATATTTATTTTTTATAACTGAAATTAAAATATTAAAAAATATTACAATTTTTTTTTAAATACTGGAAACTTAAATTATAATTCACAGTAATAAATAAAAAAACATAAATTATTCCCTCAAAAATTGAAAATTGTCTACCCAAATATTTCTCTCAAGCTTCGCCACTGTAAATCTGTAAGAATGTATAATATGAAGAACTAGTCTAGTTCTCTATAGTATAAATTATTTTTATTTGTTTTTTTACCAATAAAGTCCATAAGATGAAGTTTAGGCCTTGATATAAATATAACATGATCAACATCTGTTTCTGGCAATGGAGTCGGACGTAAAGGGTACATTTTCTTTACTGAATGTTCTCTTAGCAATGTGTATTGAGCTATTAAACCAACTGGTCCTAAAATCAAATAACGAAATAGAAGAACTTGAAACAATTACTACTTTTTAAAAAATTAATTATTGATTTAAAAAAAAGCAGACCTACAAACACATACCTGCTAAGGAATTGTCCCAAACTATTGCTTTGCTTCCAGGACATTTCTCCAACAAATCTATTAAATTATTTCTAGCAGACGTCTGAATTAGTGATATATCTACCCGTCCACCCTGTAAATGTGAAGACATTTCTATACGTTACCGATTTACGCCCCCAAAAACCACAAAGAATGAATAAGTTTCAATTGTTTACAATTTTTTTGTTGATTTAAATGACATGAGTTGTCAAAAACAGCTGATGGTTATTTAACCTACTAGGAGAATTTCGTAAAATAAACTGGTTACTACCGGGGACACGCTTAAAGTGGTGACGTAATGACGCCATCTTTCTTAAGATAGGCCAGGTCCAAGAAAACCTAACAAGGCAGTGGCCGATTCTTTTAGGGAAATCTTTTTGCCTTAGTTAAATTTAATTATAATTTGTGAATTGTATTTTTTTTAGGGTTTTATACTATTTGTGACTCTCTTAGACCTATATGCGAAAACGGATGTTCATGACTATCTAGCATTCGGCTTCAGGAAATTGTGCTTATGGTTAAATAATATAGATTTGTGGATTTTTGGGTTTTATACTATTTGTGACTCTCTTAGACTACATGCGAAAACGGATGTTCATGACTTCGTAGCTTCCCCGGTCCCAGTGGACGACTGGCCATGCAGTGGTTATTCCTTCGAGCATGTACCTTCTAGAGACAGCTCTACCGCTTAGCAGTGTGTAACAAGCGTGCAAGAAAAATAAAAATCGCCCCAACGTGCTAATTGGTAAAAGGAGTATAATTCACGCTCTGCGTGCTGATCGGTCGACTAATCAGTACGTTGCATCGAGACATAAAGGTTTGTGTGCAATTTTTTTTCTTTCGCACAATTGTTTGCACTGCGTAGCGCAGGGCCACCTTTAGGAGCTATATGCAGCACATAGAGCAAGAGAAACGTTGTGCTTTTATTCTGCTTTCTCTCACACGACCAAGCGACAAGGCTGCCTCTAGTAGCAAAATGCTCGAAGATTAACCCTATTCTTTCTCTCTCGCACGGCCAAGGGGCAACCCTAACCATGCGTAACCCAGGTAGCTAAAGCCAAAACAATAAAAGTAAATTTTATTAGCTCATGCACTCTGTCGACTTTAAGGTAAGTGTCCTCTTGGTGGCATCGGACGGACGGTATCGCATCGCACGGATCGAATTTTTAAATTAACTACCATGGATTCTAGAGGTAAGGATCACCCACTGTGTGTTACAAAAATGGCCCTTAAATTGCAGTAAATTAAGATGGCGTTGTGTTCCAGAGGATCGTTTCTAAACTTTATTTTATATATTGCGGTCAAGGTCATTAGTTCTCATTGGTTCCCTGGGCTACACTAGCGCCTCCTAGTGAGGGCCACTTTTTAAGCAAAACAGCCATAAGAGAGGTGATCCTTACCTATACAATCCATAACAATTTTGGGATTCTAAAGACCGGGATTACCATCTGTTTCAAAAAGGCCCCTTAAATTGCAACAAATTAAAATAGCGCTGGTGTTCCCAAAAACTCGTTTTAAATTTCACTTTATATATTGCGGTCAAGGTCATTGGTTCACTTTGCTACACCTAAGATAATATTATAAGAAGGTATTCCAATCCTGCAATGCATGATGGAAAATGTGTCAAGCGGTCGCGCCGCCGCCGCCACGTGTGTGTCTTGCACTAAAAGTATTTTAATCCTTATTTTTATTATTGCAGAAGTTGGGATAAAAATACTTTAGAAAGTCAGACACACTCGTGGCGGCGCGACCGCTTGACACATTTCCCATCATGCTTGCAGGATTGGAATACCTTATATATTACAGCTACACTGTATACCAGCGTCACTATTTAGTGTATCGGCCCTTTAGCAAAAAGATAAGAAATAATCCATCATCGACGAAAGCATGCAGCTGTTATAGGCAATTATAGATTTTTGTAATTATTTTAACAGATATCTGATTGCGCATGACTTTTGAATAAAATTTTTTACTAAAATCAAAAACCAAATGTCTTAGGAATTGTGTAATTATTAAAAAAGCGCCTTATTGGTATTCTTTTTAATAAACAAAAACTACTGGCTGAAAATCACTTTATCATAAAAGACTTTGTAGAAATTCAAAAACCTACAAAATGGTTTTTGGAAAATCCCGATCGACCATTTTTCACCGCAGAAGCAAGAAAAACGCTTAAAAACTTTTTTCAAAATTCGTTTCTGCGTTAATTTTTAATATTAAGGGCTGATTTTTTGAGAAATGATAGTGAATAACATATACTTTGAGTTGCCGAAAGATGAAAATTGTCGCATTAATAGTTTTTATTCAATCGCACCATAAACAATTTAGGCCCTTATCTTGCAAGTGCCGTGAATATTATTATAAATAATATATTCAGGATTTTAATTTTTAAAACGGCTTTTTAAAGTTGAGAATAAAAGCTATAAATTGTATATCTCACATTTTCATATGTTTGGAGAACATTGTTAAAAATGCTTGTGAACCTAGAGCGTCGAGCGAAAATTCGCGACCGAGATGTACCGAGTCGACCGTGGGGAGGGCATCCAGTAGCGAAGGAGAAGCGAGAGACGGGAAGTGGGCATCGGGCGCGGTACCCCCTCCACGGTCGACTCAGTACGTCACGGTCGCGAATTTTCGCTCGACGCGCAGGTTCACAAGCATTTTTAACAATGTTCTTTAAACTTATATGAAAATGTAAGATATACAATTTGCAGCTTTTAATCTCAACTTTAAAAAGCCGTTTTAAAAATTCAAATCGGACCATTTGCCTAATATTCACGGCACTTGCGACAATTTTCATCTTTCGGCAGCTCAAAGTATATGTTATTAACTATAATTTAACTCTAATATTGAAAACTAATGGAGATACGAATGTTTGAAAAAAGGTCTGTTTTAAGCGTTTTTCCGCTTTTCTCGGTGAAAAATGGTCGGATCGGGATTTTTCAAAAACCATTATGTAGGTTTTAGAATTCTTTACAAACGGTTTTTTATTGAGTAAAGAGTAATAGCCAGTACTTTTTGTTATATAAAAAAAAAAAAAAAAGGCCCTATTTTTAATAATCATTGTTTAAAAAAATTACCTGAAAAAAAAGTTGTTGGATTTTTGATTTTAGTAATCTACAGGTTATTTCGGAAGTCATGGCGCAGTCAGATATCTGTTAACATTAATTACAAAAATGACCTTTTATTTTGCTATAATGATTGGAGTATTATGTAAATCCGATCTGTGCAATGTGTACCGTCCGTCCGATGTCATTCAATTGACGCCTACCTTGAACAATTAAACTTAATTTTAAAAAATATTAGTTTGAAAAAATATGGCAATCTTTTATAACATGACCAAAAGGAAAGAACAATACATTTGTACAAAAAAATGTTTATTTTTTTAATTAAATAAAGAGTGTAAATGTTAAACTGCTACTTAGGGGCAGTTTAAATCTCAATTATAGCTGACACGTGAATACTAAAAGCTATCACTATTTTTTTTACAAAAAAGACAAATTTAATATATCAAACTAATTAAATTAATTGTTACGAACATATTTTTGTAATTTAATTACCAGAAGTAAGGCTTTAAAACCTTAACATTTTAACATTTAGTAGTTGAGAAAGACTGGTATTAAATATTTACAATCTATAATACAAAGGTACCTTGTTAAGTTATCATAAACATGAAAACAATCAATATAAATAAATAGGAAAAAAATGTTTAACTAAACCAATTAAGTTCGAGATTTTTTTTATTAAATTAGTAAAAAAGATTGAAATGTAACAAGTGTAATTATGCAACAATTTTTTTATTTTTTAGAAAAAAAAATGTCTGTAAAACTATTAGAGGTAGTAACAATTTTGGATCATGCAACCAATTCTTAACCTGACATTTACAAATTTTAAAATTTAATCATTATACACATAATAAGGACATCAGAAACTTCTATTAAGAAATTGGTGCTTAAATTAGTTTCGACTATTTTAAAAATAATGTCAACAAAAAAATACAATGTAGGACTGTTTGTTCATTCATCACAAAAGTAGGAATTTAGACAGACCACTAGAAATAGGAAGTAAATTAAACAAGGAAGAAGAAATTTATGTAGACAGCTTGAACTAGCATTTGACTAAAAAAATCTGGACATAAAAGGCATCTAGTCCT
Source organism: Listronotus oregonensis (assembly GCA_019359885.1). Classification (NCBI taxonomy): domain Eukaryota; kingdom Metazoa; phylum Arthropoda; class Insecta; order Coleoptera; family Curculionidae; genus Listronotus; species Listronotus oregonensis. The sequence goes on from JAHBCN010001187.1 coordinate 106,864, forward strand.
TCACTTTCTCTGAAGCGCAGTAAGATGCAAAAGAATCTGCTTTAGGAATCATTATTTCTTTAGATCAATAATCCACGTGTTGATCCGACCAAGAACTAATAGAGAAGATCAAAAGTGTACCGAAATGTTTAATGCTAGCCAATGAGGACATGTGACTGACACAAAGCTATTTCATGGAGAGCTCTGGAGGTGCACCGTAGCTACAGTCTTTGCTTCTTTTCAATGTCTTTTTGATTATTTGACATGTATGAAAAATGAAGATAATTAAAATAATTATAGAGTTTACCACAAAAGTAAGGCAAAACATTATAGGGATGATTCTACAGCCAAATAAATTTATAAATACGTCGTAAAATCTCTAGTTTTTTGAAGAGAGGATGTTTATGAGATATTAAATATTTTATTTAATATCTAGGACACGTACTTCATAAGAGCCCAAAAATACTATCTGAGATCTTGTTTTTTTAGATATCACATAAAAAAATCATGTATGGCCAATACATATTATGCTGTTTAATTTTAGCTGAATATAAATTTAAAATTCAAAAGATTCCTCAGCCCCCAAACAAATAAGTTTTTGTACCATTTTTGCCTCTGTGGCAGTCTATAAACTTTCTTCCTAAAAGCGTGTGTTTTTTGCGAATATTAAAAAAAAAATCTTTTAAACTTATTGCATAAATATTTTCAAGTTGGACGCCCAAAATTTCCTATAAAAACTGCAACTTGCAACAATTCAATAAAAAGTTGCTAATATTATAAAAGCTTAACGGAGATTATTTGTTCACTCAATGCTATTAAAAACTAACTTGCCTGAGTTAAATGTCTTTCATTTTTGCATCCTTTAATAAAAACCCAGGCACAAAGTGCACCAGCAAACTTAAGACACCTTTAGAGTGGCTTAAATTTATCAGTAGAATCAAACATGATCACTTAAAAAAGAAGTAACACAATAAAATATACAACTAGTGATGACTTTTTCATTAATTTAAATTTAAAAAACCTACAGAAGTCACAAAAACTAAGCTACATAACTATACTCCTCACTTGAGTGCGGCGTTCTCTCAATGTACTGCTTGTCTATGAGTGATTCGATGCATTTCTTTATCAGCTGAACGCTTGGGGCAAAGGAGACTTTTGATTGTGCATATACCTACATAAAGCAGAAGTTTAAGTATTAAGTATTCATACTCCATTTATAGTACATTAATTAAATTTATATTTATCCATATTTATTCTGAAAAATAAACAAAACTTGGAAATTAAAAGAAAATATGAGATGAATTCAAACATAAGTCGGAATTTGGCTGTAACATCTAGGCGCTTAATAGTGCGCCAGGCCAAGTTCCGGCCTGATGCATGAATGTGTGTATATTACACGAAAGGTTTCAGAATGTTTTTGCCACTATCATAACTTCGTTATCGTTTTACATAAAGGTATGAGATTTGGTATTAAGCGGTCCCATTGTACAGAAACTTTCCTGGCGAGTAATCTCAACAAAAACCTATTAAAACATGAATCCGCCACAAAATTATAGAACATATCTACAATTTTGGTATGTAAATTCACACAAGTATTCTGATTACCTCTGAAAAATTAAAAAAGTTATATGTAGTAAATTTTGAGATCTTCGATATTGAAAATCGCCCATTTTACTAACTGACTGACTTATTCATTGACTCATCAAAATTAGGGCACTTCCCGAGGGAGTAGAAGCTTGATAGGACATGTCACACATAACATGGGATTCTGGCTCTCGAACGATTTTTTTTTTAATTTAAGTATGTTGTTTCTTAGATTAATAGGACATTTTTGTGCAGGCCTACAGGGTGGCCCTAAAAAGTCACTAAGAAGTTGAAGCTTAACTGTATATTAACTCCAATATAAACACATAAAAAGAGTGAAACTTCGTCCAAATCCAATGGAATAATATTTAATATATTTGTTTTAATTCATAATTTTGGCCAAACTTAGTTTAAAGACATCTAGAAGCTCTATTTTTTTTGCAAAAAGTAACAAGTTTATGCAGTAGAAATTTCAGTATGAAATATTAAGAGCGAGCAAAGTGGTAGCGAGTTAAACATAAAGGCGTAAAAAAAATGTTTCTCGCATTTTTGATTAAAATTGCCTTTTGGATGGTTTGTACCACCTCTTGTAGCAAAAAAAAACTCCATATCCAAATAAAGCACCCTTGAAAACCTAAAATAAAACCAAAAATAGCCATTTACCTATCGTGGTCACTATCTCGTTAAATAAGCCTTATTTCGGGGATGTGCCGCTCGCCTAAAAATATTACTTGGTTTGGCACCTTCATTCACAAGAAATCTTGTGTTGCGCAACGGAAACATGAACTGCCTGCTCTTCCATTTTAATAATTACTGAATGAAGACAAGTGAAACGACTATAATTTTATGCATGAATTCTAGATATCCCACTGCAAACATATTGAGACGGAATTGCGGCTAGAGCCGTTCGTTATAATAAAATTCCGTGTCATATTTGAACACCCTCATACTTACTTGTCCCGGAAAAAATTCAATGATTGCCGAAAAAGCTTTATTTACCTATTTAATACTTAGCAAAATTTTTTCCCACTACATGAAACGAGCAATTGCTAAAATAAAAATATCTAAACAAAGAAAATTGATATTTAACCAAAAAGATATGTGAAAAAGGTCAAGTCCTTGCATGTATTTTGTTACTAAACTTTATAGCAGTCGTGTAACAACTGCCCAACTATGTTGACTATTTTGTAAAAAAGACATTTTTATCGAGTGTCTTTTAGTTCTTTTTTTATTAATTTTATTTTCATTGACATACTTTAAAAAAAAACCCACCTCTTGAATAAGTAGATTATGTTTGAGCACCTTCCTAGATTTCATAATCCTCACTATGGCGGCTTGCAGGTACATTTTTCTATCTTCTTCCACAGAGTTCATCGTCTGTTCAACTTCGTGTGGCGTTTCTTTCTGAATAGCTGCCGTTATTCGGAATTTGGTTCGTTTGTTTGAATAGTCCAAGTTTAGCCGTAAGTTGGTTTCTGTCTCGTCGATCTCCTATAATTAAAAAAAAAGTTAATGGTAAAAAAACTACTGAAGAGTGTAATTTTAAGGAAATAATCCTTATGTATGAATTAACTCACCTCTGTATCTGCTAACAATAATTTTGAATCCACCAGACTTACAGCGTGTCTCTTGAACTGTTCAGAATTTAATTGTAAAGTCTCTCTTATTTCTTTGCAAGACAGACTATCAGCCTTTTCGAAAAGTAGGAGTATCGCCATTTGAAAGGTTTGAACAGTTACTACGTAGGGTTTTCTTAAATAACCTAATAAAAAGACGTATTTTAGTATATTCTGAGCTTGTTGCAAGCTTAAATGCTTGTGGAAAAGAAGAAGCAAACATTATAAAGTTGAAACATTGTTCTTTATCAGTGACGAATTTACAGTGTGGACCAGATTTTTGATTACAAAATTTTACAGTCGAAAGACCACCTTTTTTAAAGGACAATCTCTACACCAAAGCATATGCAGATGACTTGGTCATACTGCCCAGAGGGAAATTCGAGAGGGTATTCTGCAAAAAGATGCAGACTGCCCTCAGAATAATACACAGATGGTGTGCTGATCACGCGCTATCCATCAACTCGAAGAAAACAGAGATGATTCTCTTCACAAGGAAAAGGAGGATGACACACAACTGAGCTTCTCTCCAGAAGTGAGATATCTTGGGGTAACTTTTGATAGTAAGAGACAGTAAACTGTAACTTTTCAAGAAAGTAACTGAACTAGCTTGGTAGAAATACAGCTAAACATTACTTGACAATGCCCAGGGCGAACCTTTCTGTAAGGGCTGTCAACAGGAAGATGAGACGGTGGAGTAATCCTTTATGACTGCCCTGCACTCTCGTACAAGAGAAGATCGATGTTGGGCAAGTATTGGCTTTCGTTGGCTGACATTAAGGTAAGGTCGTCATCGTACTGAGTAAGGAGTTCCCTTTAGGAGGTAGCACATTTGGCCTACTGAGGCGTAGGTGCTGTGATGTTCATCATCCTCCTCAGTTTCAGATTCAGAACACCTTTTTTGGAAAAACTTTCTATAAAAACATATTGGCAAACGCTTCAGTTCCAAGATACCAGGCGTTTCATTTTTGGAAATCAAGATGTTTCCAAAATTTATTTGAAACCTCAAAGATTTCATTTATGAAAAATTAACATTTTTAATAAGATATAGGTAATAAATACATTAGAATTTTTAAAACTTAATCACTAAGTTATTAAGTTTTTTACAATAATAAGGTAATATTTTTATTTATCTCGACGAAATGCACCGTTTTCAAATAAATTGCCATTAAAAAATGTATTAGGAACAATAATACAATACTTACGGCCTAGTGATGATCGCGTTGTTAAATTTAGCAATGGACTTAGCAGTTTAGAATGTTTAACAAAACGTCATTGTCATTGTTATTCAATGATTTTAGTGGGCAACCTGTTAAAATCTGACATTTTGTTAAACATTCTAAACCGTTGTTAACTTTTAACAATTTGCTAAGTTGACAACGGTTTAGAATGTTTAACAAAATGTCAGATTTTGACAGGTTGCCTACTAAAATCATTGAATAACACTGACAATGACGTTTTGTTAAATATTCTAAACTGCTAAGTCCATTGCTAAATTTAACAACGCGATCATCACTCGGCCGTTAGTGTAATATCTTTTTGAACAAAATAGGAAAAGTTTCTTTCAATATATAATGCTATTGTTTAACATTCTCAATAAGATACTATACACTAAGTATTGTAACACTCTTTGTAATAAAATTTTGGATGGCATTTTATCTGAAAACGCTGCATCTTATCAAGATAAAACAAGATTTCCTTATTTACGTAAAACCCTTGAAAACTTTTTTATTTAGTTTTAAAAAACCTGTGTAGCCGTTAATGATGAAAAAAGTACATCCTATTAGAAAAATTTTATTAAATATGTAAACTTTTAAAGTATTAAATAAATTTAGAAAACACCATGATGATGATTAATGACCTAAAATGAAATGTATCATAAAACTGAAGCGCCTGCTGACTTATTTTTATACTTTTTTTTTAAAGGGGTGTTCTATCGACCGTCTAAGTTTGTCACTAAAAAAACTGATCCACTTTATATGTTGTCAAACTCAAGCAGTAAAATTTTACATCAACACAATAATATGTCTTCAAGCTATTTTTGGGTATGCTAATAAATATTTTATATCAAATCAATACCAATATTTACTTTATAAAGGTAAAAAATCCAAAAAACGATATTTCAATTACATTTCTATGTAATGGTGCAGCCTAAAAATATTAAATTCAGTCAACACACTAGTTTGAAAAATAACACTTTAAGTGTTGGACTTCTAAAAAAATAAATAGTTTCACATTTCTCACTGTTCTTTTTTCTGTACTTAACAAATTAAACCCATAACATAAATTTCATGGCAGTTTGTCTATATTTTTATAGAATTCTATTTATAGCTTCCAAAGCATGTAAACTATAGTTATATGAATGTGGAGTATTGTAAATATTAAAAAACTAATAACTTTTGCGGCAAAAGATTGGACACCTCAATCTCAATTGATATTTTACAAAAATTCAAATAATAAATGACATACAAAATGCTAACCGAACCTTTTTTTTTTAAAGACAACCTTATATGATTTATACAAATAATGATTATACATTTACTTACCTAATTTTAACTCTGCTTGACATAAATGATGAAGCCACGTTAACTTTCTTCCATTAAATCTGTTATGATAAAATGTTTCAAACTAAAATAAAGCAAGTATATTAGATAACACCACTACTCCTAATGGTGGATTTAAACCGCGCCGAAATGTCGGATTTATAATTTATAATAAACTTGTCGAAGAAAGCTGATATTCCTTTTTAATCCATGAGTATATTAAATAGATACTAGAAAATGAAAAACAAAAAAAAAAACAAGTTACTGGTAAAAATTCAAATATTGACGAAAACTTTCTGTATAACCAGTATTAACTTTCATATTAAAATTTGTCTTCTTTAAGCTGTAAGGCAATCAGTTTTCAAGATATTGCCAGTCATTACTCACTATAACTTAATTGTGCCCAAACTTACCATCTGAACGCTCTTCTCCAACTGCTGTGGTAAAGCAAACGGCGTTACAACAGCCTGTCCCAAAGGCCACGCTCCTGCTTGTAAAACGTAAATGCCAAAGTTAATACCTAAATCAATGTCTTCTTGCTTAATGAAAGCTTGGAATTTATTGTTTAGGTCCGCCGACACTGACATGTCTGTAAACATTCTATGAAGTTTACTAGTAAATTCGTAACCACACGCCTAAAAAATTATATAAACTTAATTCAACAAATTATCATACATTTATTATTATTAATAGATAATAAGATTATGACAGTGTGGGCTCGTGAGGGAGAGCTCTGGGGCGCCACCCTTCAAGAAAATATCATGAACGTACAATGTGTTCACACTCCATTTTTATATTTACTACAAATAAATTAAACAAATATGTATTCATGAATATATTTAGTATATTAATCGAAAAAAAAACTTAAGTGCAAAATCCAATAGTTAAGATAGTTCACTCGTAAAATGGCTTCTTTTAAGATTTAAATAAAATATATGCTGATATGTTATGTAAACCAAAATGCTAGCAGTTCAAATTCACCATGAAAAATTTACACAACGGATACATCAAAGAAGGAGACTGTTAAAAGTACGCGAAAACTGAGTTCGTCGAAGTGAGGTTTGTGTAGAAACTAGAGGACGATATTTTGAGCAACTTATCTAAACTCAAATGTAGCTGTTTCTTCTTTTTTATAATGAGAGACTCTCTATTCTTCAAGCAAAATAATAATGAGGAAGTTGAATATTTTTTTTTTATTGAAAATCTATTTAAAATTCAGTAAATGCCCTTAAAAGTTGATATGTGCTTGTAAAATATTTTAAAATTTAGCGATTATTAAATAATTAATTATTTAAATTTTAAATATTACAAGGTCAACGAAAACGCTCTCTGATTGGTCAAGCCACGTGTGACATCAAGATCCGATAAACAAAGTGTCGGCCCACGCTTGGCCCAAGCGCTGCCATTTAATCATTGGTTATTCCGTTTGTGTTTACATCGGGTTGTTGCCAATTTAGTGTACCTAAAGACGAGTTTTGTAATTATATATTAATATTAAACCTGATTTAGTGTGTGACGATAGCCGGTTTAAAGTTTAAACGAGAGAACATGGATGTAACAGAGGATTTAAGAGGCCCGGAACATAAATACTATAAATGTTGTGTAGTGCCATTATGTAGTTCCACAACAAAAACCGGCCCCAACAAATTATTTTTTAACGTTCCAAAAGATGAAAAAATACGAAAGAAATGGTGTATAGCAATGAAGAGGGATTTGAAGAAAAGTCCAGTTAGTGTAAAATCTACTTTACATATCTGCGAAGATCATTTTAATGTAAGTACCTAATATTTAAGTTGCCTCAAAAACAGACAACATTTCTCAAATATTAAATATCTTTTTTTCGGTTTTTATTTAATAATTAGACATACAAAGTGGAAAAAAACTATTTTAATAAGATCCCTTCGGTAAGACAGATAAGGTATTATTTTACAAAATCTATTATTTAGGTTTTGAGGTTTTCTTTTTACCAAAGTTTTTACTTTTACTTTATAAAACAGCACTGCACTACATATAGTATTATTACTTTAAAATAATGTTTAAATTTGAATACATACCTTGTAGCTTTTACTTCTTTTAACTCAGCTCCCATGAAATTTGGGTTATTGCCCAAAAACGTAAACATTGATAATGCATCAATTTTTGCCAAGTTATCAGATTGCCCTTGGACAAATCCAGCTTTAGTAGAAGTCATATAAATGAAGTCTAGTTTTTAAAACAATTATAACAGAACAATATTTTGTTAGCACAACGAAAGCAAATAAAAACGGCACTCGAGAAACACGCCCAACTAACAAAATCACCTTGATGCCGCTTAAATGACAAGCAAAACAGAGAGTGTGACAGAGAGTCGTTTTGACCGATACCGGATCGTGACGTCACAGCAAGCTATCCTTGTTTGCGAGCTGCGTTTTGGCGCGGAGAAAAATATTTTGAATTTCAACATTTTGTTATAGAACAACAGTAAGTTGAAAATTAGAAAAATATATGGCAATTCATACTTTATAGTTTTAGAAACTTTATAGATAAAAAATTTAAAAAAATGTGCAACTTCCTCATTGTTGTAAAACAATTATATTAGAGACTCTCTATTCTTCAAGCAAAATAATAATTGTTGTAAAACGGAATAATTTGTGTTCTTAAAATAGATATTCAGCTTAATTGTGGGTAAGTACAATTATTCGTTAATTATAAACAAAACCCCAAATAAGAGAAAAAAAGTAATTTTTATGCAGGGGAGACTGGTACATAAGAGCTGCGGAGCTGCATACTATCAAAAAAAAAAAAAAAATAGAAATTTGGCCAAACAATAACTTATTGTTTTTTACTTAAATTTATTTCCAAATTAAATATTAAAATAAATTACAAGAAGTAATTTTTATTTTCAAGCCTTTTTTGGAGGTTCTTCAGCTATTATGCACCATCCGTCTTAATGTAAATAAACATCTCATTAAAAAAAGTGTAAATATGTAAAACCTACAAAACGACGTTTGACTTGATGTGATGAAACGGGCGCGGTGTTGCCAAATTTTTTAAACTTTGAAAAGCCATATTTCGAAAACAATTATCTTTTTTTTGACCCATGAGTTTTTGGCTTTTCTGGCTTGTTTTGAGCTCCACTGTCGCCCATTAAAATCGTGAGCATCATTCTTTTTACACTCTGTATTACAATCTTAATTATTATCTGTTTTGTGTGAAATAAAAAAACTAGTAAAAAAATGTGATACTACCTATCCAAATGGTGTGTATGATATATGTTATTTTTGGTTTTTGGATATTGAACCCTCACTGTTAGACAAACCACGAGCCGCCATTGAATTATGACTAAATTTCTACAGCTTTAGAAACACAATGAGTAGAAAGCACTTGATCGGGTTTTATTTGTACTATTCTTTTCTAATTAATCTTACCTGTTTTAATCTGTTTATCATAGCTTCTTCGGCGTCCATACTTTGAGTTTGTTGATGGATCAACCTTTTTGCTAGAGACCTTGAATAAAACTTTTGAAAAACGTCTTTATCATCTATATATTTAAATATTATTATACTCTCGGAAAGTTTCTCGTCGACCTAAAAGATAAAAAATTGATGCAAAAATTTAATAAAGCGTTTTTGCTGCTGAAATAATGGAGCGTTTAGAAAAGTTAATATTGATGCCATCCAATTGCATAATAAAAAATATTGGATATTAGCATCTGTCTGACAAAACTAAAGATTTTTTCTGTATTTTATAAAATAAATAAAAATAAAATTAGACACATTTTTTTTCTCTACTTGTTTTTTAAACAACTTTATCAAGATTTTTAGCATATATTTTTATTGACTTTTTCTCTTTAAATTGACCACTATCTATGTCATTTTTTCGAGAAATTCTGTCAATAGACTCTAAATTTGCATACCTCAGATTCACTTATACCCTTACTACTCTTCTTTAATAACGTATCACAGTATTTAGCTAACAACTCAGGACTTCTACAGGGCGATCTGCCATCATTGGGCCTGTGGTTAATCACTGAATTGCAAGCTTTGTCGAGCGCACCCATAAAGTTCTGATCGGATTTGAAAACTTCTTGAATGAGCACTTTGTATTTTTTATAAACTGCTAACAAGTTTTCGACGAAGTTGATGTGTACGGAATCGCCTTGTAGATTGTGAATCGCCTGAAAATTTATAATAACTCGTTGTACTTAAACCAAACTTTATTATTGTTTATCACAAAATGATATAATAACCAAATAATATGTTATTAATACAGAGCTATGTTCTTTATAGTAATGGCGGAGTAATTTATAAACAAATATTTCAACCCCCTGGTGAGTTTTGATGTTACTTTATTTACGAATGTTCCTGTAAATAAAATAGTAATTATTCTGAGGAATAAATTAGAAAATGGCGTCTAGATTCGTGAACAACCAAACTAAGCAAAAACTGCATTTTTAAGTTACTAACGTTTTGTGTTAAAACAACATATTTCCAATATAGCACTGATTTTTATAAAGAAACTTCTGGCATGACCACAGATGCACCCTTATCACAATTACTAAATATTTTTATGGAAAATGTTGAATCTAATTTTGTAAAAAATTATCAATAAACCCTGCACAAAATGTTATTGACAGAAAAAAGTAAATGTTTAATATGTGTGATTAAACAGTTATAAAAACAAAATGCTCCCCTGGTGCTTTTATTTCATGTATTTAAAATCACTATAGACAAGCTTAAATCTGTTCCTAATGAAATTGGTGACAAATTAAAATTTTATGTACAAAAAATCTTGTAGAGAAATCCAGGATTTTTAGAAATAAAACATATTTTTGAGGCACTACAAAATAAAAGAACTGATTTGTACAATCATTTCTGTTTTGCTCCAGTTACAAGCTATGATGCCGAAAGGAGCTTTTTAGACTTAGAGATATTTTAAATTATAAAAGAATCAATTTTACCGAAACCACTTTTGAAAAGATGTTAGTTATATCATGTAATGCAAATTAATCGTAAAACACTTCTGTTATGTTTTTATTTCACATTTTTTTACATTTATTAATAATTAATATATCCTTAATACGCACACCAATGAATTTAACACAAATAAAAAACGTATTGGGAACGAGCTCGTTCCAAAATCCGGGCCGTAGAAATAACCAAGATTTTTTTTCAGATCATTAAGGAGGTTGGAATCGTGTTAACGAGGGCGCAGCTTTTTTAGTCTCCACTTTGCGGGTCTGTAGTTTTTTGAATTTGGACTTTTTTCTTACTAAATTTTTTTGGCCTCTTTAAACATAAATAAACAACTGATAAAAAAACTGATAGTAAAAATCTTTACCGTTTTTTATTTACAGCGATTTATAAAACACCTAAAATTTGGGCCTCTAAACTAAAATACCCCCTTAACATTTTTAAAACAATTTCTTATTAATCGGGAACTTACTAAAAAAAACTCACCACTACATTATGACTATGACATTATAATAATAAAAGGTAGTTCTGAAACTTAAATTCAGAGAAACTATAATGCAGTTAATTAAATTTTAACTCAAATCATTATGATTAAAAAGGAAATTGTAATATTTTAGTTCAGAATAAGTAACTTCTTAATTTTATAAATACTCGCTTTCTTACATTTGAACAACAAATTTAAGGGAATATATGTTTCTAGCTTAGCAGAGAAAATTTAACGAGTATGTAATAACTTTAGCATTTGTATTGCCTTTTAAACACCAAGCAACATTATATTGCAAATAACAAAAACAAATTCATATAATATAAACAAAAACACAAAAATATTAATCATAAAATCCCTTGCGTTTGTGATAAAGTTTATTTAAAACTTACAGACCATTTGTCAAACACATAAAAGTGCATCAAAGACATAATTCCACAAACCAACAATATGTCAACATGTATTTAATAATAATTACAAAATAACTTAGTTTAATAAAAACATAAAAAAAGTTAAATAATAGAAATTGTTTTTACGTTATTAAATTAAAATAATTCTGAAAAATTCAAATCCATTTTTTAAATATTCTTTACTTCATACTAGAGTAATTTTAAGAAATCTTAATTTAAGTTAATCTACAACTTTTATATCTATTATTTGGATGAGTACTTCATAAATTATTTTAAAAAATCTTAGATTTCCCAACATTTTAAAGTAAAATTAAAATTATTTTAATAATAATTTGCTTTTTACATATTTTCTAAAATTTCTTTTATATTTCGGAAGTTTTTTTAGGTCATCTGAAATTTTAGAAGAGTCAATCGACTCTGTGCGTGCACATGTCTATGTCATAAGACCTGCACTGAAGCAGTTCCTTTTGACAAGTTATTCACAATATATATATTTTTTAATGTATTTTAAGTTTTTTTAGAAAACATATGCAAGACCACTTACTGATAGTCCTTGAGTTTTTATATGATCAAACACGGTGTCGACAAGCACCACAAGGGCGTTCGGCACACTCTTGAGCAGATCATACATGTTCGACAGATCTTTCTTAATCTCGTATTTGACCATATTCTGACATTCGCTGTACAGAAATTGTAAGTGCTCAGCTACCATGTGGAGTTCGCATCTATGTGCAACCTGCAAAAAATAAACTTTTTTTGTGTAAAACGTATTGTTGATATTTTTTCATATATTTTATTTAATTAATATTACATTTCTCAAACCCAATTAAAATAATATTTAACAAGGGAGCAAATATGTAGTATAATTTTTTAAATCTTGAGACAGTCCACGAAGGCTGAGGCCTAAGTACTAACATACCTTGGGTGCCTAAAGTGTGGTAAGAGGGAGTTTATTCACACGACACTTAAATGCTTGAAGATTTGGAGGAAAATACTTCTGCAGGTAGCAGGCCTCTCAAAATGGACTGTAAAAGGATGTATAAAAGTGGCATTGCATGTTGCTCTGTGGGGAGCTTCCAAAGGAGGAATTATCTAGCTAACTCTTTGGGGCAGAAGCAGTGAAAATACCTATAATAGAGGGACAGATCCCCTACAGTTTGTTAGTGGGCAAGAGAAGGAAGCTTTTCTGTATGTGGGATCATTAATAAGATGAACAGCTCTTCTTTAAATGGAGTCAAGAATGTTATGCATTGTAGGAGACGCCATTCTCCAGACCTGAGAACAATATTCTAAAGAGGGTCTGATCTGGGATACATACAGAGTATGCAGACTAGAAGGAAAGAAATACTTTGTGGATCGAAAAAGGAATCCAAATTCCTGAAGCTGCTGAGGCTATGGATGTAATGTGTTTGTGCCAGTTAAGGTTATTCTCAAAAGTAACATACACAAGATTAAATGATAATAATAAATTAACAAATAATTTTATTTTCAAAAATTTAAAAATTGCCGTTCATTGCAACGAATTTTGTCGCCTTTATAGAAAATGACAAAGACCTATCTGGAAGAATTTTTATTATCTGGGATGGTATGTGACAAATTTACAGAATGGGGATTGTCAAAATAAGGTAACATTACCTATTTTAAAGGAAAAACAAAAATACCCTTTATCAAAGCTATTCAGAGTTTTCTTTAAGGCAATTTTGATACATCAGTAATAGTGCAGAAAGTATGTTAATTAGTTAATATGTTTTAGTCGTTTTATTCAATTTAAAGATAAAATAGGATATGTTTTATCAAAATATGTATCTAACCTTAGGCAGAGAACTGGCATGCAGAAATCTTCGAGCCCTAAATAATTCTTCCTCTATTTTACCCTTGACTCTCTCCATATATAAACTGACATCTCTTTCTTGCAGAAGCAATGCGGCGTCCCTTTTAAAATGTTCTCCGCTCGCATTTAAGAACGTTACTTCAAACAATTCGACATAGAGTTGGAGCTGGGCTTTTTTCCTGTATGCTTGAACCTGGAATTATATTTAGTTATAACACTAATATTATTAACAAAATTAATGTTTAATTTATCTCTCAACAATATATAAAGTTTAAGCAGTAATACTTTTAAAAGAAAAGCATTATATTTTAAAATTCCATTCATTATATGGGCAGGAAAATTGTCGATATATTGGCAAATATATAATGAAAGATTTTGCACTTAAGATATGTTATAAACAAAACTAAACTTTTGCAATAAAACAGCAACATTTTGATTTTAACAAAGTCTATAAAACTAAGAGTGCGAATCCTTGAATGATTTTAAGAAAAGTTAATATTAAGAAAAAAATATCTTTTTTACTATAATTTTATCACCCTTAGATCTCCTTATGAAATTTTAAACACACCTTTTAATCATTAAGGAGCCTTTTTTAGGGTATAAAAGACTGGTTTGAACTGAGTAGTTTTGAAAAAAAAATGGTATGACACTAATTTTTCTAAAAACCAAAATTGTTATTGTACGACGAACCGTTTTCGCGTAAAAAAAATCTTCAGTTCATTGAGACTGATTTTGAGTGTTGCCACGCATGGTGGGTGTCTACCAAATTTCAACAAAATATCAAAAAAAAAGGCATTGTGCGACCTCTAGTTTCAAAGGCTAAAAGTAGTATAATAAATAAAATTATGGTAATTTAATATGTCTTACCTCTACAAAACTGAGTATAGTTCCTCTAACTGCCTCAATAGGAGTTTTAGGTGGCTGCCCAGCCCTGTCAAGGTCAATGGCCTCAAGAAGAAGTCTAACAAGTCTATGGCCTAAGGGACAAATCATGTTTGACTGCCAAACTTGTAGAGCCAGTTCACCTATTTCCATTTGATCACCTAATTTAAAGAAATTTATATTGAAAATACATAAGTTTTGTATCTAAATATATATATAGCTATTGAAAATGTCTTAAGACAATAACGGGGAAGTCAGTTCAATACAAAATCTTAATTTGCGGAAACGGTAAAAAAAAGCATAAAAAACTTTCAAGAGGCTTTCAAGTTTTTTAAAGATCAATAAATGAAATAAGCCCTTGCACATCTTTTTTTATTGGCTAAAAATAAGACTTTACACCTTAATAATAAGAAAGACTATAACAGAATTACAAGCATTTAAATATAAAACTTTTCCGCGGTAAGGGTATTTACATCACAAGTGGCTATAAACCATACATATTAATAACGATTTAATAAAGAGTAACTTTGTTGCTCCTTATTAAGTCTGATACAAAACCCAAATAAATAATCCCTATAAAAAATAAACATTTAATTAAAAATAATATTAAATTCAAAAAACCATGGGAAAAATGTTTTTTCTTCCACTTTGTTTAGTATAGTTATTAACCTTCGTAGGACTGACCGGGTTTTTTTTTGTATCCCAGGCTACTAATAAATGTTAAACTAACTAATAAATAACTAATAAAACTAATAAAATAACTTACTAATAAATGTTAAACATTAAAGTTTATCCAATAATAATAATAATAAAAATAATAAATCGGTCCGGTAGCCTATGTAATACCGGTAACCACCGAGACTCTGTGGGGTGACATCCCGGATCCACGGATATCTCGCATTGTCACGAAACGCAATGATGAGCAAGCTCCCAACAATCCACCCCGTTCGGATAGGGGTGCAGGGCAGGTTGGAGGAGCAACTGGACGGACGCCCTTAAACGACCTTGGCAATGGACATGGACGCTTCACGTGGACGGACGAGCTTAGGGACGATCTGATGGATGCATATGCATTCAGCGACCCCACCACTAGGGGCTACATGAGACGAATGCATGCCGCATGGTGTGCTAAACACCCTGAATTCAGTCATCTCTCTGAACAGCGTTTGAGAGACTATGTAGCTTATCTTAACCGCTCTGGTTATGTTAGAACTCCAAAACCACAGGAGCCAACTCAAGACCTGGAACCTATCCAGGAACCAGAACAGGACCAGCCTGCGGAGGATATGATAAACGAGATCGCTCCCGGAACGCGATAATGAATTAACAAAAAGATTTGTAAACATCAATATCAAGACCTACATAAAGCCTCAAAATATCGCACAAGTGGACAATGCACTACGAGACAGACTTTCAGAACATAGATATATTGGCACTTAACAATGTTTATGAGGCTGCGAAACTACTTATTCCTAACAACCGCTCAGACAGCTTTCACCAAACTCTTCAAAGATCGAACGCAACAGAAATAGCCAAGAAAATAGATTTGACGCGGCAAGAGGCATCACGTCACAAAGTGTATTAAATATATATCATCCAACAGACCTTTCACTGGAAAAATCAGGAAAATAGCTGTAAAGCTACGCCAAAAACACCATACACTTAACAGACGTGTGCTTCTCATCATCAAACAGCGTTGCCTAGACCGCATACGATCCTTGAGTGTTATCAACAACAGCTTAAAGAAAAAGGCTAGAGGGATAAGAGACACAAATAAATTCGTAACTAGGCCTTCTAACGGGGATTGACATCAGGGGGAGGTTTACTCTGTTTGCGGATGACTCCACTATACTATGGGTGGGTACAAGCTAATGAACTGAATAATATCAATAATGATCTTGCCAAGCTTAAAGAATGGACTGACGCCAACTATTTATCTTTAAATATTTCCAAAACAAAACTTATCACATTTAAATGCTCACTGGGTGAAATTAGTTTGGGAGAGCAAGCCCTAGCTAGAGGGTGTGAAACAGATTTTTGGGAGTCTATATGGACAACAAATTAAATTTGATTCATATTCTAATCATAAAAATTAGCATCCAACTGCTATGCTATAAGAGTAATATCTAACAACTTGGATTTATCAGCAACAAAGGTGCATATTTCTCACTTATTGACCCACTTAAGATATGGCATATGTTTTTGGGAAGTTGTGCACAATATCTCTTTAATATGATTTTCGTTTTACAAAAGAGGGCCATTAAATATATGTTCAAAGTAAAACCTAGAGATTAAGTAGACCCCTTTTTTAGCCCATAAAATTTTGACACTTCCCCGTTTATTTTTATTGGAATCTTGTTGTCCCCGTTTTAAAAGATGTAAAGCTGAGATTGGATCTAATTCAGTGTACAACACTCGCCAAACACTTAACTTGAAATTACCCATACCTTCCACTAGTCAAGTGAGGGATTCTATCTTGTATAGGAGTAGAAAGATATTTAATCATCTTCCTTTGCGTATTAGAAGTCTTAACAGCGACAGAAAATTTCGCAGGGAGGTCAGGGCTATTTTGATCTCTAAAGCGTACTATTTGGTGGAGGATTTTTTGCTTGAGACCCATTACTGATTTGCTTTATAAGTACTCTGGATTGTGCTTTGGACTTTGGACTAGGCCTGATTTTATGATTTTATGTTTTCTTTTTTTTTGTTTATTATAGTTTGTTCTAGTAATTTTATGTTGACTAGCATAACTTTAAATTATTTTAAATTGTTTTAACTTTACAATAATTATATATATATTTTATTGAATCCTTTTAAATTTTGTCTGTTTCTTGCTGGTGTAACTATCTGCTTGTCATTCGCTTTTAACCTAAGTTTATTTTTAATAATGTAGTTTTGACCTATTTTATTTTAGTGATTTTAACATGTGTTTATTGTTAGTTTAAAATTATGTCTCAAGTTTTTATTAGTTATTTTATTGTCTATTTTTTTTTTTACATATAATCTTTTTAACAAACAAGGTGCACCTGACCGCTTTGTCTATAAGAATTATGTATTCTTCAGATAATAAAGCTCTATCCTATTCTATTCTATTCTATTCTAGCTTTCTCGCAGACTCAACACCAACAATTGAAAATCCGCCATCAGCAAATGTCGTGGAACAGTTCTGGAAGGATGTTTACGAAGTCTCAAAGCCAGTACAGGACACTCCAGCATTGACTAACTTTAGAGCCTATTGTGTGGACAAGCAGCTTGACCAGCATGAGAGTGCGCCAATCACGCCGGAGGAGGTGAAAAGTGCCCTACATGGTGTAAAAAACTATTCTGCACCTGGTCCGGATGGTATAAACAACTACTGGTGGAAGAAATTTCCCAGTACACATCCACATTTAGCCAGAATCTTTGATTCTTGGCTCAACGGGGACACGCCAATTCCTGAGTGGTTTGTTGAAGGCCGAACCAAATTGATACCAAAAAAAGGGGATTTAAAACTACCCAAAAACTATAGACGGATCACTTGCCTCAATACTTGCTACAAGGCTTTCACCAGAATTTTATATTCAAGATTTCTAGAACATTGAGTGCAGTTGATCCCATACTCTCTGATGTAGGAGCAGCGAGGAGGGAAAAGAGGAATCAATGGTTGCAAAGAAAATCTCCTAATCGATAGATGCATTACACAAGATCAATCCAATACAAACGCAACCTGAATATGGCATGGATTTACTACAAAAAGCGTTTGACACAACATCTCACGAATTACTGTTGCATCTGCTTAAAGATCTTAAGGTTCTTTAATCTAATTCGATGCATTGAGCGACTGATGTCACTTTGAATCAAAGTTCTCTATAACATCTGGAGCACAAAAATTATTACCGAACCCATAACGTTTAAAAGGGGCGTATTTCAGGTGACTCACTCAGTCCTTTGCTATTCTGTATTTCGCTGCTTCCTATCCGTGTCTCTTCGAAAGACACCGATATGCTGTGGACCATGGAAGACGTGAGCATAAGGTAACCCATCTGTTTTATATGGATGACCTAAAACTGTACGCAACTAGCGAGCGAGACCTACAACAGTCTCTTAAAGTGGTTCACGAATACACCAGAGATGTTGGAATGGAGTTCGGCCTCGACAAGGGTGCAAAACTTAAGCTAAATAAGGGCCGGTTCGGAAACGACTTAGAAGCTGACCAGCTTTGCCGATAGCGCGCTACTTCGCCCTCTACAAACAACGAGAATTATCGATATTTAGGAATCGACCAAAACCGGACTCAAGATGTTAGAGCTGTGAAGACCGAGCTTAGAAGCAATTACAGGCGACGTTTACGGAGAATTTGGGAACGAATTATCTGAATAAATAAGGTCCTTGCTACCAACATGCTAGCAGTGCCTATATTGCTTTACTCTTTGGATGTTAGTGGCACGAGAGAACTGCGCGAGCTGGACATCAGCACACGAAAAATGATGCATCTTCACCGTAGCATCCACCCGCGCTCATCAACATCCCGTATTTACCTCCCGCGCCACCAGGGAGGTCGTGCTCTTTAAGCTTGGAGGGAGTGATCGGCTGGTTTTGAGTCTTGCTTGTCAAGTTGCAATAGTACTGATCCACTGATGCAACTAGTAAGAGCGCACGAAATGGCTAATGTTGGAGCGTTTCTATTCAAGGCAGCGGAGCGAGCAGGAGAAATTGGTCTCAGATTTGCAATAGATCCAAACGAGACCAATCACTTGAAGACTTGAGTCTAAAGCCGTAAGAACTGCAGTTAAAAGAGCAGAACAGCAGATGCTTTTAGAAGATCACATTAATGCCGCAACACGAGTATTCACCAAACATAGAAAGACTCAATTTATCTTGAAACCTCACGTTTGGGTTTTTGAAATCTGCCGAGCTCAAGTCTGAGACCGAGGGTTTCCTACTAGCATGCCAGGATGGGGTGATAAACAATTGGTATACCGAAGCCAGTTTTCTAACATTCCTGATACTGCTTGTCGAGCTTGTCGACAGCAACCCGAAACACTATTGCACTTATTGTCAGCTTGTCCAGTGCATGCTGTGAGTGGTTACATCCACCGACATAACGATGCGCTTCGGGTACTTTATCATCACCTCAGACATTATTACGGCATCGACAAAACAGCAATTTTGCCATTTGCTCCCGGCGATATCGAGGCAATAGTGGAAAATGACAACTGTTGCATATATTGGAATTATGCATTCCCAACTACGCATCAAATCCGCGCCAATAAACCTGATATCGTTCTCCTTGATAAAAGGAATAACTCTATGTGGTGATTGAGTTCTCGCACCAGCGGAAACTAACATCGATATAAAAAGGAACGGGAGAAACGACAAATTCAGGATCTACTTGGCGAACTTGGAGGCTCTATCCGGAGTATAACGTGCGATTGGTTGTCCCAATTGTCGGCGTTTTGGGGGCATAAAGGAAAATGTGTTGGGGAGTGAAGTGTATTCCCGCATGTCAACATTCACCCGAACAACTGGTGATGAAAATGCAGAAATCTGTTGTCCTTGGGTCCCCTCGTTTACTGAGGCAAATGAATTTGGCCGAAGATAACTGACCGAGCGGACGCGAGGAGTGGTCTTCGATACGGATGGCCTTCCGTATGACGCCCTATGGGGTCGGAGCCATGGGATACTTCATGTCGGATCTTTGTAAATAAAAATAATTAAAGTATTAATATCATCGTTTTTTTTTGTTTAAGCATAGTTCAAGCATAAAGATGGAATCCAGTTGGACCTTGGTCAGTCCTTTTAGTAAAATTTTGAGGTCTGTCTTCAAGGTTATATGATGTTTACCTTGGTTGGCACTAGATGGATCGATACTGCCATAGATAATTTCAGCATCTGACATTTTCTGTGTCCTAATGTGTTGTTGATTCAAGTATAAGTACAAACTGTGAAGATACTGACTGCCAACTGAGTACTAACAACAAAAAGCATAGCATCATTATAAGTCCAGACCACAAGTTTGTTAGGAAATATTCTTTATTTTCAACCAAATCATTTTTAGCAATGAAAAATAAATGTATTATACAATTTTCAATTATGTAAACTATTGGAAAAAATATTTTTAACTTACCTGAGACCAGTAATGAAAATAATTTTTAACCAAATTATGTTCACCATCCTCTTGAACTTTGTTAAGAAGTTGAGCAACATGATCAATCAAATATTGTTTAGTTTCAGCATATAATCTGTCTGCTAATGGTTCGGGATGGGCAACACATAAGGAATATACATCACTACAAATAAAGGAATAAATTTAAGTTCTAAATGGAGATTCGGGTACGAACCGTCAACGCGAGCACATCGCAGTGATAGTGCTCCTGAAATTTGGTTTTTGTTACTTTTTTTTATCTGTTTACTAACTATCCTTTACCTTTTATCCTTAGGTGAGTCTTAGATATAATTACATAAAAAAAAAGTTTATTAAATAAATAAAAACATGTTTAACCCCATTGG